>JARHVA010001231.1:3655000-3725027 GCA_037957365.1 Torreya grandis
AATAATATGTAATCAACATATAAATGTATGAAAATATGAATCTTAATTAAAGATAAATAAAATAATACTATCCTATTAATATACATAGATATGTGAATAAGAAAAATCCTAACAATGATCCATAAATTAGATAGGTATTCCACACTAAGCTTCACCAACATGAATCTTATAACTCCTAAATCAATAAATGATTATAATATGACTGCTATAAGATATCGACAAAATTAAAATAGAGATAAAAAATTGATGGGAATGAAATGTACAACATATTGCACATGAACATGCAACATAATAATAAACAAAACTCAAAAATAAACACATGAGTTATCTCGAGGAAACCTAATGTGGGAAAAAATCTAGTGGGTGAGGAAATTGCACTCCCATTCCATTATGTAATGCAAGAAATATATAAGGTACTACCAAACATGGCTTTCATAAACATAATTATCATTACTATTTTATCCAAAACTTTCACACTAGATTGATTTGCATTTATCAAAAACTTCTCAGAACTCAAACATAGACAACAAGAACAAAGATTAAACTTTCAACTTGCAATGTGAATCCAATTTCAAGATTTGTCACTATATTTTTTGATCTCCTTTTCCTTGCATACTCTACACTAAGCTTCACCAACATGGATCTTATAACTCTTAACTTAATAAATGAATAGAAGATGACTATTATAAGCTATTTATAAAGTTAAACAAAAGATAAACAAGTTCTCAAAATGAAATATACAACATATTGCATAGGAATATGAAACATACGAATAAGAAAATCCCAAAAGTAAACATGAGTAATCCTAGAGAAAACTGATGTGGGAGAGAATCTAGTGGGTGAGGTAATTGCACTCACCTTCCACTATGTAGTGTAAGAAATCTAAAAGTTACTACTAAACATGGCCTTAATGGAAATAATTCTCACTAATATTATATCCAAAAATGGCACATAACACTAATATGCACTTATCAAACACTTCTCAAAGCTCAAACATTGTTGAACCAATCATATACAACTAGGTAACAATGAGACAACAAGAATATATGCTCAAACTTGCAACTTGTAGTGTGAATTCAACTTCAAGACTTGTCACTACATTTTATAATCTCCACTACCTTGCATTAGGATTGTATTTATTCTCCCTCAAATTATGAGTCCACCAAAAATCTCAAATGAACCATCAATGAGGATTGGAAACATATTCAACCATTCACATTCTTTTGATTTATCTCATGATGAAATTGTTAGTATATGCAAGATGACGGTTTCAACGTTGTCGAGGTGGTTAAAAAACTATTAGGGTGGCTACATAATTTCCACCTACATGGATTTATGGTTACACAACCATAAGGAAATTATTAATTTACCACCATGTAAATAGTGGTGGTTCAACTGCCATCTTGTAAATAATGACAATTCAACCACCACCGTATAAATAATGGTAATTATTATATCTATGATAAACCCATCCATTTCAAGAGATAAAAATCACTAACTTCATCACTTTAAATATGTCTAGGTTACCCTTTCACTGACTCTATCACTGTAAATTTAATTTGATGGTTTGAATCTAAAATGTCTTACAATAACATCTTACAAGCGTGAATTATATACAATTATGTATAGTGGAAACATCTAGTATACTTGATTAATACATTAGGATCCAAATTTGGATCATAACTCCCCAATTTTAGGGATTTAATTCCCTATAAGCTTTAGGAATTATATAAATGAAGAAATTTAGTCCCCACATCTTCTCTAGAATACCATTTGGACTTTATAGGTGGCTAACCTTTTAACATAATAATCCAATGTTCTTGCGCTCCTCTTCATGTTGTCCTTTCCTTATTTCACAACACAAGATCATAATCTAATGCCAATTGACTATAAATAGTGAGGTATTAAATTTAATGTAGTAATAACCCTTCATCTTCATTGTCTAACTTATAAGACTTAAAAAATTGTAAGTTTTCAACATTGACAACTAGATAGATCTTCATATAAAGAGGCAACTAAAGTCTAAAAAGATTCTTTCCAACTTGTCAAATATTTTAAAATGGACCATACCTAAGAGGCTTAAGCTAATTAAAATTACCTTAAAGCAATTATTTACTCAAGTACAATCATAACTTTCCTCCAATAAGGAAACACTATTTAGTTTGATGCTAAGCATGTCTTACTTTGTACTTAGATTATGACTCCTTTAACCTTTGTTGCACTTGGAGGAGAATTTTATAAAAATTATCAATGGTTTTTTCACATTTTTATTCATTTGAATACATTTTCCTATTGCCTTTATATTTCTATTTCAAAACAACATCAAATGCATATGGAGGGAAGTAGCCCAACCAAGTTTCAAAAGGAGTTTTACTAGTATAAAAAATGCATTGATTTATTATAGGAATGCCTAATATACACCAAATTTTCATCCCAAGACTTAGGATTCTTCCCATTATATCCTCTCAAGAGTCATACCAAAGTTCTATTCATAATCTTGGTTTACCCATTGATTTTTGAGTTAAATGCAATAGACCATTTCAAATTAGCATCCATCTTATCCCAAAATGTGGCCTAAAACTTAAAAAGAAACCTTAATTCCTAATATGAAACAATAAAAATAGGCAAACGAAAAAATAACCCACACGTTAGTAAAAAATAACATAGTTGCATCACTACCTTTGAGGGTTTTCTTATAAGGAATAACAATACACATCTTATTAAATCAATCCACAATCGTGAAAAAATAGTCATGCCCATTCCTTGACATAGGCAATAATGGAAATTATTTCCCATGGCCTATACGGAACTGATAATGGCATATACAAATTCAAATTCTTGTGACTAAGCTTGCTTATATTACATAATACACATCCTCCTATGACTGTGGAAACATCTACTTACATATTAGGCCAACAAAAATACTTTTGACAATGTGCAATAGTCTTTGAAACACCAAAATGTCCTAAATTTTTTGAAGTATGTGATTCCCTAATTAGTTTAACTCTTTCCTCCTTGGGCACACAAATCTTACCTAAATCATAGAGAAATCCATCTTGAAGGTAGCAATCCTCCTTGGGCTCAAAAATTTCACCTTGGGACTTATTTGCTTGAAACATGGGCTCCCCAAATTCTACATCATGTTCATATCCCTCTATATAAGATACACATAAAAGGATAAAAAAGAGTTATGGTGCCCATGGCTAACATAAATTGAGTTCTAGATAACATATCAACTAGTTTGTAAGTCACACATTTATTATATTGGATAACCAAATGAGTATGTTACAAAGCTCCCATCCACTTATGGTGTTTAATTTGTTGAAGTTTAGTTTGAGATAAAAAATATTAGAGAGGATGATGATTCATATGGATAATAGTTTATTAACCCATAATATAGTGTTTTCATTTGTTGTAATCGATTGAACAAGAGAAAAAAATCCTTTGTCATATGTACAATAATTCAGAATTACACCATGAAATAACACTAAATGGTAATGTACCCACTTAACTCAAAATAAGATAGTACCCATAACATACTCACTATAATCTGTTTCAAGCTCAAGGGGTATTTGGAAGTTAGGAAAATATAAAAGTATAGCATAAAAAAACTTACATAAAAAAAATGCATTTGAACATATCAAATGCACTTTGTTGCTTCTTACACCAAGTAAAAGTCTTACCACCTATTATAATGACATTCAAAGTTTTAGCTATGGAAGATAAGCTCTTGATGAACCTCCTCAAATATAAAACTAGACCCACAAATATTCTTGTCTCATTCACATTGGAAGACTTTGGCCAATTCAAGATGGCCTATACCTTTGTCAAATCAATCCTCAATTCCCCATCTCCAACCACATTCCCCAAGAATATAAGTGATTGTTGAGAAAAAATCACATTTATTATCATTCAACACTAAATTATTCTCCTTTAAAACTTGTGATACTTATCTAAGATAATCAATATGCTCATCAAAATTTATACTAAAACAAGAATATCAGCCAAATATATAATGAAAAATGAATCAATATATGGCCTCATCACCTCATTTATCAACCACATGAAGGTAGCTAGTATATTGCATAGCTTGAAAGGTAGATTAAAAAAATCATAAAACCCTTTCCTTATTATGAATTTTGTTTTCAAAATGTCCTTTTCCATAGTCCACACTTGGTGATACCCACATTTCAAATCAAGCGTAGAAAAATACTTAGGTACCTATTCTTGATGGTTATTTTATTAAGTGATCTATAATCAATATGTATTATCCATGAATCATATTTATTAGGTAAAAAATAAATATGAGAACCACATGAAGAATTACTAGGATAGATTACACCTTGATTACTCAAATAATTAATTTTTTGTTTTACATCATTGACATCCTTCAAGAACTAGCTATATAACCTAAGATTTAGAAATAGACTATTGGGTAGAAAATGAAATTCATGCTCAATAAAAATAACCAATGGTAACCCTAAAGGCTCATGGAAAAACTTATCAGACTGATGCACCAAATCTCCCATGGGATTCTTCTCTTTATTATTAAACATGTTACAATAAGTCTTATGTGAAACCATTTATTCTTATTGAATATCTCTCAAAAGAAGAAAAATAAACTTCCCACTATCATTAATAAGCTTCTTAGCTTCATATGTACTTACCAAAAAATTTTAAAATCACCTTTATATGATAAAATGATTTATATCTTTCCATCCTTCACCAAACTATATTGATTGGCTCTCCTCATGAAGATATCATCTCAAATTTATAAGAGTTTCCACACACTAGACCACACACATCAATAGGAATAACATCCATTATAACTTCATCAATCAAATGTGAATTAATAACAAAATTAACTCCATATTTATTAGTCACCTCTATGTCTACACCTTTATTCACCCAACACAAATAATAAAGACTTGGATGATTGTAATTCTTAAACCTAAATTTGTCTACCAACTCCTTGTTTATCAAATTTACTTGTGAATAATTATAAAAAAGAACATCTAAGTTTAATTTCTTCATTTTAATTTTAATATTCAAAAATATTAGAAAGTTCACTCTCTTGAGGAGTACTACTACCTAAACATAACTCTCTATTTATGGAGGTATACCACAAATTATCATCCACATCAAAGTTGAAACCAATATTATCACCGTGGAGAGAGGGAAATGCCTTGTTATTCTTGTTGTTGAATAGATTTAATTATGGATGAATCTTTATCCTTAAAATGAATATCCATATCACATTTCACATAATGTCTTTTAATATGCATTTTAGAAATGGAAGTAGCATTATGCTTACTTTTTCATTTAATTTTACCCTTTTTCATGGATTTGCCTTATTACTTGGAAGTGCTTTGAAAGGTAAATGAAGCCTTTTTCTTATCCATATCCAAGTAGTGAGCTTGAGAATGAGCCTCATCTAAATTCATATGATTGGATAAGATGATGTCTCCTCAAATAGATATGGAGTCCATTCATATACTTCATAAATATGTCATAGTCTGCTATATCTTTGTCCATTTCCATATCCTTATTGTTGAACTCACTTGTGTAATTATACATGCTCTAGCCCTGGTTTTTCTTAAGATATAATACGTGGATCTCTCTTCCTCATAAAAAAATAGGATATAATTACTTCTTGATCAACATATTATAATCATCCCAATGAGTAGGAAGCTTCTTAACAACCAAAGTATGAACATAACTCTTGAACCAAGTTAAAACATGATCGATTAATTTTAAACTTATAAAATAATTTTGTTGGATTTAATTATTATAATTCATAATAAAATATACCTCAAGATGGGTTAGAAAATGTTCTAGCCTCCCCGCATTCATGTCCCAATCATATGATTGAGTTTATATATTTTCCTAAACCTTGAATGGAGGTGGAGCTTGGTTAGAATGGGGATAATATTCATTTTTATCATGAGTCTTGGGAGTGTCCTCCTTATTTTATTTTAGTGCCTACATATAAACACCAAGACTATCCATGAGAATCCCCATAATGGGCTCCAACCGGTCAACATGATTAATAGAAAGAGAAATGCTAACTTCTCCTTCAAGCTTGTGAAGTCTCTCTTTTGATGTTAGGTCATATTATTCATTAACATGGACCATACTTATGATTTCTTATTTACACTCCCTTGTGGAAATATCTACTTCAATGGGAACTAGGATACCTTGAACACTAGCACTACTTATTATAGTGACAAACATAAACTTGTAATGTAGTCAAAACCATAAAAAACCACAAAAAGGACTAATACTAAACCAACTCTGATACTAATATGATCTATAAATTGGGTAGATATTCCACATTGAGCTTCACCAACCTAGATCCTATAACTCTTAGTTCAAAAAATGATTAGAAGATGATTATTATAGGCTATTTATAAATCTAAAATATAGATAAACAAGTGATTGGAATGAAATATAAAACATATTGCACATGAACATGAATCATAAGAATAAAAAAGCTAAAAAATAAACACAAGAGTTATCTTGAATAAATTCATTGTAAAAAACTCTAGTGGGTGAGGTAATTGAACTTTCCTTCCACTATGTAATGCAATAACTATATGAGGTAATAAAAAACATAGTATTCAAGGAAATAATTATCACTACTATTCTCTCCAAGACTTGCACATAAGACTACTATGCACATATTAGACACTTATCATAACTCCAACACAATTGAACAAACAATCTACAACTAGGAAATAATGGGATAACACTAACAAAGATTCAAAATTTTAGCTTGTAGTGTGAATCAAAATTCAAGAATTCTCAATACATTTTATGATGTCCTTTGAATTTCACAAGATTTGTATTTATGATCTCCCAAATTGTGAGTCTACCAAGAAGCTCAAATAAAACACCAAAGAGGATTTAAAATGTTTGCAACCATTCCCATTCTTGTGATTTATCTCATATCAGAGTTAATGATGTATGCAAACCAATAGTTTCAAAATAGTTAGAGTGGTTATATAATCACCACCTACAAACATTGGTGTTTATGCAACTATTGGGGTAGTTGCACAACTGCTACCCTACAAATAGTGATAATTCTTCTATCTATGATAAACCCCTCCATTTCAATAGATGAAAATAATTGAATTCATAACTATGAATATGTTTGAATCATACCTACATTGACTATACTATTATATAATATCGGGGGTGGTTGCATAACCTCCACTAGAAAAATAGTGGAGGTTCTGATATTTATGATAAACCCCTCCATTTCAAGAGATGAAACTCACTAACTTGATCACTATGAATATGTCTAAATCACCCCACACTAAATATACCACTATAACATATCTGATATGATGATTTTAATCTAACATTTCTTATAATAGTGTTTTAAAAACATGAATTACACATAATTAGGCATAATAGAAAAATATAGTATACATGACTAGTAAATCAAGGATCTGAATTTGGATTAAATAAGAAGAGATCTACACAAATAATAATTTTTATTATTCTTTTTCTTAATCTTTCTTAGTCTTGCATAGGATAGTTTATACACAAAAATATTGAAGGCACTCAACCTTACTATACTAGAATATCACTTGAGTTCAAAGACCTAATCACTCACCCAATATGAAACAAGATAACATTGAGAACCCCATTGATATACATAGAATTATGAACACAAAAAACATGCACAAATAAATAAAAATAAGAACATATCAATATACTACACACATAACACATCCATTTCAATTTAATTTCCTTTATATTCAATAAAAATATTTATATAAAGTATACATATTCAAGGCACATAGCCTCCAATACAATCATGTTCTTATACATTTGATCTATAAAACATAAGTGAAGAGTATATAAGCCTTTCATTGTTGCATATTCCTACAAACCCTAAGATTGCTCTTGAATTCACCTTTCACTTTCAAATGTGTGCTTCCTCAAGATGTCAAATGTTTGACTTTTCAATATGTCTCAAATGAAAGTCAATATGTCTCAAATGAAAGGTCAAGGGTATATCAAATTTTACAATTTTCATCACATATTCACCCAATATGCTATTGGGTTGCCAATTATCTATGCATATTCCTATAATATGCTTCCTCTCAGGCTCAATCCTTGCCCATCCATGTGATCAATTATTTAGTGCTTGAAACTTATAGGATATGGTTTCTTTGTGATCCATATTATTTATTTTTTAATAGCTTGGGACTTTTTATCCAAAATTGTTCTTCATTTATTCCACACATTACATGTCATCCATCATGTGCATGACACATACCTTACCCACCATCTTTTATTATACCTTGTAAGATATCATTCTATTAAGGATTGTGTCTCATATGAACTCTTTCATACTTATCCTTATTTAAAGGTTCATTTAATATCCATAATTTAGGGTCAACATTCCTTCTGACTTCGCATGTTGTTTGTCCCCAAAACCACTTTTGCTATTATGTAGTTGTATTTGGAAGAATTTTTAGAATTATTCCCCTAACCTTTTATTCAAATGCATCCTATGAAAAATTTGATTGACTAATGTTCCTCTTTAACTATTGCACATTTACCTTCATAGTCTCTATTTTGGTAATGTCTCTTCCCCTTTTTGCATAGTTTTTATCAAAATTGTCTACCTCCTTAAGCTATTAAATAACATTGTGCATGTTGTTATATTAACTCAACACTTATCCATTCAAATATTCCAATTGTTCTTCTAATTAATAATGTTATTTCTCTACCACAAAATTTTAATAATTTTTATCATTAATTTTCTTCTTGCTATCTATCATATTAGTTTCATTTGTCATAAGAGTTTCAACTCTTTGGTCTTGTCATCCTTGTTCTTTAACAACATGTCAATGTAATATGACATTCTCTTAAGATCCCTAAAAACATTAATGATAATGGATGATATCTTTTCAAAGTTTTTGAGAAGTCCTCTCAAATCCTTGCCCTAGGATTCCCACTCTTTCTTGGCTGCTTCTAACCTCTTCTTATTTAGCTAATTCACCAAGGCATATGCAATTAAAACTAATGGAGTATTGTGTAATATATTATGAAGGGTTTCTTCAATATTTTTGAGTAGATCCATTAAAATTTTAACTATATTCGCCCATAGATATAGTTATGCCTTTTTGATGGTGGTAATCATATCACCAATTTTAATCATCATGTGCATAATATATTTCCTTTCCTTCTTCCATTTTTAAAATTATTTTACAAGTCACTTTTCCAAATCCACCACCTTCTCTTCCATATACAAACTATGCTATGACACATCTATATCTAGTTACACCATTCTAAAAATTGTTGGCTTCACTCCCATTTTGTGTAGATTTAAAGTTATGGTATCCAAAAATTCCTTTGGTTATCCTTCCATTACTATGCCCTTTTTTGGTAAGTGGAATGTAAGATTGACACCATGTGCATTTAACAATACTTGTAGTTTCTTATTTAGTTCCTCATCATTCTCTTCTTCACCCATTATTTTTTATTCTTCTCCTTATGAAAACATATTAATGTTTACTAAATTGAATGGATACCATCCATTGAATCTAAGTGAATATTGCCCTTATTATTGGCTGGTGGAGCCTGATCTTATTATAATTACTAGTGATTGATATGGGGGGTGTGGGGCGGGGGGCAATGCCCCCCCACTATGTTCATTTTAAATATAAAATATTCACTATTAGGTTACAAATCTAATGGTAGAAATTATGTTTGTGCATTTTTGCCCTAATATGTAACCCTCCTTTGATATGAGGGCATGGTAATCATGATGACATACTATATGTGAGTGAAGAAGATATTATAGTGGTTATATTATAGGTTTTTTCCTTCATTTTTAGGCTAAATAATAATAAGGACTAGATATTTCTTGTGGATGTAGCCCATATTAGCTAAACCACATTAAATCTGTGTCTATCTTGTATTGTGTTTTATGAATTTTAATTCTATGTTTATTTCATTAATATTACTCTATGTTATATAATAATAATAACTGGTATCAGAACCAAAGGTTTATTTTGAAAATAAACTCACAAGAAAAGAGGGTTCTTAGTTCAAGTGGGAGTAATGGTAGAAGAAGGAAAATTTAAGGTTGAAAATTTCAATGCCCAAAACTACCAGCTATGGAAGATGCAAATGGAGGACTATCTATATCAGAAGGATATTTTCCCAATATTTAGTGGAATAGAAAAGAAGCTAACAAATATGAAGGATGAAAATTGGGAGGTTATTGATAGAAAATCACTAAGAATAATACAGTTATGCCTAGTAGCATCGATGACCTTTGATATTTCAAAAGAAAAGACAATAATAGATGTGATAAAGGCATTAGATAGATGTATGAAAAACCCTTAGCCTCCAACAAGGTATTTATTATGAAGCATTTATTTAATCTACAAATGTTAGAAGGTGGGCCTATTGCTGATCATTTAAATGAATTTAAAATAGTCACAAATTAGTTAAGATTTATAGGATTACATTTTGATAATGAAGTTAAGGCTCTTTTGATTCTATGCTCATTACTAGAAAGCTAGAATGGCTTGGTTATGGTTGTGAGTAATTTTGTCTCTAGTTTAAACACTTTAAAGTTTTATGATGTTATTGGTGTTATTCTTAGTGAGGAAATATGATGGAAAAGCATAGGTGAGACATCAGGTAATGATTTGACTATGGACAATAGGGGAAGAAAAAAGGATATAGGAAAGGGCCCAGGGAATCATGGTAAGTCTAAGAAGAGAAAATCCAAATCTAGAGGAACGTTGGTGTGCTAGATTTGTGGGAAGAAAGGACACCTAAAAAAAGATTGTTGGTTTTGAAAAGGAAAAAAAGGAGATGGACATGAAGATAAAAATTAGGAAGCAAATGTAGTAGGTGATGTGTTATAAGATGCTTTAATCTTTTCTTTAGATAACATTAATGATTATTGGGTGTTAGAGTTAGGGGATTCATTTCATGCTACACCCCATAAGAAATATTTTCAAGACTATGTTCAAGGTGATTTTGGATAGGTTTATTTGGGTGATGGTGAACCCTATAAAATTATAAGAAAGGGTAAGATATAGATAAAATTACATAATGGAAATAAATGGTTGCTAAAAGAGGTGAGGCATGTTCTTAAGTTGAGAAGAAATATAATTTTAGTAGGGCAGTTTGGAAGTGAGGGCTGCATAGTTACATTTGCTAAAAAATCATGAAAGGTCACTAAAGGATCACTGATAATAGCAAAAGTAGAGAAGGTAAGTACATTATATTTATCTAATGGTAATTTTGACTCTTCTATTGCTTTAGCTTCTATAGAAGTGGATACAAAATTATGGAACCATAGACTTGGGCACATTAGTGAGAAGGGGATGCAAGTTCTCTGCTCAAAGGATTTTTTGCTAGATTTGAAGAAGGTGGATTTAGAATTCTATGAGCATTGTGTGTACAAAAAATAGAAGAGAGTTATATTTATCAGAGTTGAGAAGATAAAGAAGGATGAAAAGTTAGATCTTATGCATACAAATATATGGGGACCAACTTAGGTATCATCCCTTGGTGGCTCTTCTTATTACGTTACTTTTATTAATGATTTAACTAGAAAAACTTGGGTTTATTACATAGAAAAAATCTAATGTTTTTGATACTTTAAGAAATGGAAAGCTTTGGTTGAGAATGAGATAGGGAATGCATTAAAGCATGTTAGATTAGACAATGAAGGTGAATATTAAAGAAAAGAATTTGATAATTAGTATTCATCCCATGGGATTAATAGAGAGAAGAAAATTTCAAGAAGACCACAACAAAATGGTGTGTCAAAAAGGATGAATAGGACAATCATGGAGCGTGCAAGGAGCATGAGATTACATGTAGGGTTACCCTTATAGTTTTGGGTAGATACTATGGATACTACTATTTAATTAATAAATAGAGGCCCTTTGAGTCCTTTATATGGTGATATTCAAGAAGAAGCATGGACAAGTAAAAAGGTAGATTAGTCTTTTTTAAAGACTTTTGGTTGTGAAACATTTGTCCATATTGATAAATAAAATAGAACCAAGCTTGAAGCAAGATCCAAGAAATGTAATTTTATTGGATATGGAGTTGATGATTTTGGTTACCATTTATGGTATTTATAAAATCATAAAATCATTAGGAGTAGAGATGTGATCTTTAATGAGAAGGTCATGTATAGAGATTAGTCACAAGGAAATACACAAGAAAAGTCAAATACTGAGTATGCATTACTTGATAAAATCACTGGAAATGAAATTCCAAAAGTGCCAAAAAATTAGAATGTGAAAAAAATAGAAAAAAAAGTACCTAAAAATCCTAGAAGTGTAGTTAGAAGATCTACCAAAGTAAGTATACTCCTTGAACGATACTCTCTTTCACTTTATTATTTATTACAAATTGATGGAGGTTAGCTAGAAAGTTATGAATAAGCAATGTAGGTAGAAACCAAAAAGAAGTGAGAGCAAGGCATGAAAGAGGAGATGTAAAACTTGGTACATAATTATTTTAATGTGGATTTTCAACCTTTGAGGAGATGTCTCAACTCTCCTTATCTAAGTGGCACAATTGAAACACCTCTAGGATGTGGGTAACCTAAGAATGAGGTGAATCTCCAGATAGGGATAACTCCCTTGATGTACCACTTTTAGATCAATACTAAACCTCTAATTACAAGGAAAAGGGAGATAAAATTGAAAGTAAACTATCCTAAATGTGGTGATATACCAAATTAATTGATGACTACCAACTAGTTGCATGTTACACATGAGACTAAGAGACTAACTAGGCATACACTTCTCTAATATAAATCTTCTCACATCAGTATTTAATTATGAGGTTATGATGAATGTTTAAGATAGGAGGACTATACAAGAGTCTTAAAATGGCACTATTTAATATACTAACTCACTCAACCTTGACACTTCATATAACAATTCACATGACCTACAAAAAGAAGCTTTCAAACTACAAATAAGTCAGAGAATGAGACAACAATGCTAAGGAAATAATAATCAGCACTAATAGAGATCAATAATTAAAGTTAACACACTATTAATAGTCATATAAGAGGTAAAATAAATAGTCTTTATTGATCTACGGTATGCAAATGAGAAGGGCTTCACCATACTCAGGTGGAGCATCTTTACAAAGCCAAAATGGCTAGTTCTTATAGAACTTGAGAAAGAGAAGAGAAGAAATAAGTCCAAAGGTCACAAGGACAAGTGAAAGTATGAGACAAGGAGTTACATGTACATGAGAATATAATGTGAAATTTATCATGAAAATTTAGAAAGCACAAGTGTCAATCCAAGGTATGAAACTCTTAGAATATGGCATGAAATCCATTTACTAACTACACAAATTATCTTCATAATTCACCCCTATTAGAACATACCAAAACTAACAAGGGATAGGCATAATTATTCAAATGATAGGGAATGTTTTTATACATGATTCTTCATGCATTGGTTGCATTCCTAATCACCTAGATTCCTCTGAAAGTGAGCCATCACAACCTGCAATCAAAAAACTCCCTTTTCAGTCACCCCTTACATTTAGCCTAAAAAATGGATTTATTTTTCCATGAAAATACATGAAATGGAGTGTATTACACTTGGAAAGACCCTCAATGGTCTTATATTACTCAGGTACACCTTAAATAGGCTTTCACTTGAAGTTCTCACCCTTCTCACTATCATGTTCACTACGCCAGTTCTAATTGGATAAGATGATATCTCATATTGAGGCATATAAAAGTTATTATAAATCAATAAATTATAATTTGGATTTATCTTAAGTCTAAATATTTAATCCTATGTGATTGGAATCTTCAGACTCTTCCTAAAACTTATAAAACACACAAAACTTATCAAAATTACCCTATTTTGTACTCCATATGTACAATTTCATACAATACAAAATTATGGGGAGTATCTTGAGATATTATACTACAATATAAACTCACCATTATAGGCAAAATATTCCATTTTGGTTCACCACTTTATCCATCTCCTCAAACTGGTTACTAGCAAGGGTTTTGGCAAGTTTAGGCCTATTTTACCCTCTTGAGCTTTGTTCATATGGATTTGACATTAAAATCTCAACTAAATGCCAAAAAATGGTTTTTTATGACCCTATATAACTCATACTATCCCATTTATTATCCATAAAAATCATCCAAGTTGATATGGGCTACCAACTTTGTCCACTCAAACTCTTTTTTCCATTTCTTGTAGGCTTGAAATAGTCCCAAGCCAAAAGTAGCCTTCCTTATGAATTATTTAAATTGTATAATAATATACACATCTGAATGATATAATAAAAAATCCTTAGTACATTATAATTCTCTTCTCATTATATAATTTAAGATGACCTCTCATTTGTGCACTAGGCTTGAACCTTGCCTAACAGGCCTGTTTGCACACCCTTTTGGTCTAGGTCACCTTATTGAGTTTATACCTTATGTAAAAGGTTTTTAATTTTTTTAAACACCTAAAAAATATAATCACACATTATAAAATGTCTCATTATACCTTTAAATCACCTGATCTTCCCCTTTCTCAAAACTACAAGGTTTGTGCTCCTAGGGAAGTACCCTCTATCTGAGACAAAATAAAGGGTACTTATATTATTTTATCAAAAAAATTGAATGTTGGATGGGATTATTAAATTAATATATATTATATATACCAATTTAAATCCTTTTTTATTATCAATAGACCCCCTAACTCCTTATATCTCCAAGATAGACTCCTAGAAAAGGGATTGTGTGTAGGGTTTGGGGTATAGGCCGTGTGATGCATCATGGGGTCTTATCTCTACTTGTTTTTAATATTATAAGATATTATAGATACTTATACAATCATTATTTAAGTTTTATTATCCCTATTCATCAATACATCCTTCCACATAATCTTCGCATACCTTGACTGGTCAAGAGTGTGTACAATTTCCTTGACTATGTTTATTGTCCAAGACACAACACCTATAGGTGAAAATGCATGTTTGAGTTTGAGTAAAATGTTTAAAAAAATCACCATAGAGTTTATTTTGTCCATTTTATATTTTTTTTGAACCATATACCTTAAGCCTATGCAATAGTAACAACAAAACATCATTCTTTAGCCTATTGTCACCATAGTCAAACATAGTCAACTGTGTTAGAAAGAGAAAGGTCCTGTAGGTGAAGATTTATCTTGAAATAGGTTTCAAATACCTTTTTAGATCATATGAATCATTTATAATTATATTTAATCATATAAAATTTATGTTTCCATTCTTAAACCCTTGCTCTGGATGATGTAGAAGATGACCTTTGGCTGTAGGTGAATAACCTTGGAGTTAGGCACACCTGTAGGTGTATATGGGAGCAACAATTTGAATATCAACCTATTTGAATGAACTATAGATAATATTTTTTTTACCAACCATATAAAACCACTTAAACATTAAGGTATTAGACTAGTCTAATACTACCAACTTGGGTGAAGAGTCCCTTTATAGCTCAAGGCTTGTAGGTTTCACTTATTGAATTTAGTGATTAAAGGTGCATCTTTGAGATTCCCTAGTAAGAAAACCAGATGATCAAATCACTTCAATACTTTTTAAATATAGACTACTATGATATAGATATAATGTGAATTTATATAGATTGGTTAAGACACCTGATAACCTTGTTATATGACCTTAACAAAATACCTAGGTGCTCTATTTTTTTATTTTAGGGATTTTGTCTCTAAGTTCCATAGTCATCATTTTTGATCATAGTTTCCACTTCCATTTTACAATATCACACTTAAAATAAGTATTTTATTCTCACTAAAACACAATAGGCCTCCATATAATGTTGTAACTTGTCTAACTCCTCCATTGAGAGTTCTCAACTCCCTATGGTGCCACATGTAGGTGGACGTTCCACTGTATAGGTAGTATATGTAAGTCTAGATAGTGAGCATGAGATATAGATATTAAATTGACTCTTAAACCTATCAAAAAGATTAAAAATATAATATTTTTAGTATAAAGGACATTTATCAACTCAAATTCTCTTTTTCAACATGCTTGGTTTCCATGAAGACACCTATAGGTAGACATTCTGAGTTGCATATAGATAGGCAGTGGGTAAAAAGGTTCATGTATTCAATAAATATGAATTAAATTCCAATTTATCTCATTTAATGATGTTAAAATGAAAAATAATGATATTTAAAATATTCATTCAGGTTTTCACACCTCACTTTCAATGTGATACCCTCTTTCAAGCACCTATAAATGCATGTTAATGACAAGAAACTATGTGAAAGTGTTATATTTGACTGTAATAGTTCTTTCCTCATTATGAAATTTGGGGAAAATAAGATAATTGTATATGTATTAATGATATTTATAAATATTTTAAAACTTTATAACACTCCATGGATGTGTTAAAGACCTTAAAATAGTCCACTTAGTTGACTGTGCATAATAGTAATGGAACAAACTGACTGCATGAGTCTTGTGACTGTAATTTCCATGAAGATTTATTTAGAGAATGAAATTTAAATGGGATGAGATCAAGATAACATTATAAACATTATAATTAAACTATTTTCACCCCTTATAATCACTACCAAATCATGAAGATTTTGGAAATGGTGGAAACCTACATATTATCTTAAAATGAGACCAATCTACAAACCTGAGATGATTTGCTCATAAAAAAATATTAAAATATGAAACCAATATTATAATACAATATATGAGAGTTTAAAAATCATATATAATCAATCTCAACAATTGGATTATATGAAACTATCCCTACAATAGCAAAACCTATAGGGTGTAGGAAACAGTGAACATAAAAACATAGTCAACTTGTTAGAGATGATTCATAAAGAATGGTTGACAAATATTCAAAATATTGTTATGTAAATGGATATATTTTAATTTAATTTCTCATCCCAAAGAATTTTTACTTGAAACTTATCCAACTGGGCATACTAAGCACAAACCTATTGACCATTTTTGTCTGTCTAGAAAGGCAAATAAGAAGTAGAATGGTTTTAGACCTTTTTAAAAATTTCCAAAGAATTTAAAGAATTTATATGATTATGAGGAAGATTAAGAGACATTACATGAAATTATCCCATGTGTCACTTTCCCTTATGTTCTATATAAGTGCCTAAATCCTCCTTTTTAGTTGGTTTCTTGATTTTTAATTAGATAACCTATAAGATTTAGATAGGATTGACATTCATGATAGGGAATCTAACTTATTGGAAATTTTAAAGAATAATAAGACACTTGGAAAACTTTAAAACAATTCCACTTGAATTTATGACCCCTAAAAGCTTACTAAGTGACTCAAAGTGACATATAAACTAATCAAACCATGACTAAGGTTAACAAGGCATTAAATTAATCAAATAATCTATAACAATCAAAGCGAAGGAAACATAATAAAAAGACACACAAGTGTGCTCAAATCACTTCAGGAAAACATAAAAAAAATAACTATGTACAACTAGCAATAAAACATACTTCCTTTCTAGGATCAAAAGGAAAGTTCCTTGAATATTCTTCTTCATGAGATGAATCATAGTGACAAGCATGTTGCTCCTTAGATTGGATGCTTGGTAGATCAAACCTATTCCTTGACACTTCACTTGATCTGCTCTCAAGTAGATCATCCTTAAATAGGTCTCTAATGTAAATGTATTCCTATTTCATTTATACACATACCTCATACTGCTACCCAATCTTCATCTCATGATCAACTTGTATCTTATTGGTAGGCATGGATTCAAGAGGAGTGGTTTCTTGTTCCTTGGAAGATTAAGGCTAATAGAAGCTTGTTCTATCCTTTAAAAGCTGATGTGTTTCTCCCAACTGGTTGAGAGGATGATAACCCATTTTGATGATTTTAAACATATCATCATGTAATGCATATGCCTCTTGAAACGACAAATTTGAAAAGTTTCTTCTTCTTTGCATACCCACTTGAGTGTCAAGGCTGCCTTCTCCATTTTTGACTAGATCATAGCCTCCTTGAATAGGAGTATAACATAATTCAATGATTGTAAACAAATTATCCCAAGGATGATTAGAGATTTATTCTTTCCCATATATGATATCTTTGATAGTGATGGAAGAACCAATGGTGTTTTTCTCTTCTTTGACACAAGTAAGACAATCTTCAATATCAACACAATCAAAAGATTCAACATAAGAAATCACCTATTCTTCAACATTTATAACCTCTTGAGGGATCTTGAGTTGTATCTCAACTATCATAACCTATATTTTCTTCTCAAAGACTATAAAATCCTCAATTTCTTTGTCCTTCTTGGTGATGCCAATGCTAGGCATTTTATATTCAGGCAACCTAGTCCAATGAGGCTACCAAGGAGATATGTTTTCTTCGAGCAAGAGTTATAGATTTTTATCAACTAAATGATCCTATCTAAGTTACCACACCATAGGTACATCAAGGAAAAGGGTGATAAGGTGAGGATAAGATGAACTAGTTGGTGGAGGTAGAACATAGAACTCAACATCAGATTGAGAATGAATGGTAGTGGATTATTTTAGGAGATATTGAGAAAAAAGAGGCAAACCTTGGGTTAAAATAATTTATTTTCTTCCTTCCATTTGAAAACCACTTCATCTAAATTTGATTCAACTTATACACTCTCTTTAAGAAGGTTAGATGGGGTATGTTTAGGCATATGATCTTTTTTGGCTCTAAACATTCCATCACACCTTGACTCTATAATTTCATTCTTGACTCTAACTCTTTAATTTTCTTGGATAGGTTCTCTTGGAAAAGTCTCTCTTGAAGTTGATAGGAATATTCACGAGGATAAGGAGTACAAGAGGGATGATATGAAAATAAGAGGTCTCTTGAAGAAGGGTGGGAGGGGTTTGCATAGGATCAAGTTATTTCTCAACTTCACACCCTTTATCTAGGAATTTATCTCCTTTATTTTCCCACGATCCCACTACCTTATTCCATCTAAGGATGTTAGGATTAGTATTCTCTTCTTGAGGTAGTGATGAAATTTGAGGAATGGATGAAATGTTCAAGAAACTTGGAATCTCCTTAGGCTTAGATTCTCCACCTTATCTCCAAATTGGGATTTGATATTTAGAAGTCTCTTCTTGAGGTGGGGATGTAATGGGAGAGGTCAATGAGGCTTAAATTACAATTTCTTTAATGATAAAATAGATTGATTCATATTCTTATTGTCATAACTCAATTTGCGTATCAAGGTTTTCTGTAAAAACTAAGTTTATCTTTCCAACTCTCTTTTCTAGCTGATTAAGAAAAATATGACTTTGATAAGATTGATTGGGTTAATGAGTAGGGGTTAATTAGAATTGATAGCAATCTAGGGAGGTGCATATTAGGGCTGATATATTTGGTGAGGTTTCTCCTCATGAATCTTTAGTTTATCTTTTAAGGATGAAATCAGGCTACTCACATCTAGCATCTCATTTTATAAGCCTTTGCAAATTTGCTCTCTCAATAGGTGCCCACTTGCATTTGACCATGTACCCTTTGTGTGTCAATATATATCATATACCTTTCATATCCCAAGAGAGTTTCCTTGAAATTATAAATGGATTCATTTTAGAAGTGACTAGGTTGAATAAGAGGAGAAAAATATTGAGAAGGTTGGTTATAAGATTGATATAATTCATGACAAGGTTGATAAGGGTCATATTGGAGCTAGTAAGGATCATGACAAGGTTGATAAGAATCATAAAAACGCTGATAGGGAATTCCATAAGATTGATATATCTCATCAACTTGTGTAAAATAATACTCAACACCAAAACTAGTCATGTAACTTCATTAGGAAGCAAGAACACAAAGAAAAAATTACCAACAATCTTCAAAAGGAAAACCTAGGCTGCTTGACTAGCTAATTTAACTTTAGAGTCACCATTGATGCTTGGATAGATGCCTTCAAAGGCTGATGTTTTGAAATATAACACTAAAAATCTTTCAACTTCTTAGACAATGAGTCCCACTAGGCATTCCAAAAATTATTATCACTTGGATTTGCACCTTTTAAGGATATGTCTTAGCTCTCCTCATCCAAGTGGCACAATTGAAACACCTCTAGGCTATGGGTAGCCTAAGAATGAGGTGAATATATAAATAGAGATATATCCCTTAATGTAACACTTTTATATCACTACTACACCTATGATTGTAAGGAAAAGGGAGAGAAAACTGGTGATACACCAAATTAATTGATGACTACCAACCAGGTGCATGTCACAAATGAGATGAAGAGATTAACTAGGCATACACTTCTCTAATCTGAATCTTCTCACATCAATATTTCATTATTAGGTAGTGATGAATGTTTAGGTTAGGAGGAATAGACAAAAGGCATATAATGACACTATTTAATAGACTAACTCACTCAACCTTGACACTTCATATAAAACTTCACATAACCTATAAGAAGAAGCTTTCAAATTGCAAATATGTGAGAGAATGAGATAATAATTCTAAGGAAACAACAATCATCACTAAGAAAGATCAATAATTCAAGTGAATAAACTATGAATATTCATATAAGATGTAAAATTAATAGTCTTTATTGATCCATGGTATGTAAATAAATAGGGATTCACCATGCTCAGGTGGACAATCCTTATAATAGCCAAAATGGCTAGTTCTTATAGAACTTGAGAGAGAGAGAAGATAAGAGAAGAAAGAAGTATAAAGGTCACAAATACAAGTGTTAAGCTAAGAAAAGGAGTCACTTGTTCATGATAAGATAATTTGAAACTGATCATACAAATTTAGAAAGCACAAGTGTCAATCTAAGGCATGAAACTCTTAGAATGTGGCATGAAATCCCTTTGCTAGCTTAAAAAAATATATTCATCATTCACCCCTATTATAATGTCCCAAAATTTATTAGGGATAGGTATAATGATTGGAATGAGAGGGAAGGGTTGTAGACATGCTTCTCCATGCATTGGTTTCTTTCTTAATCACCTAGATTCCTATGAAAGTGGGCCATCACTACCTATAGTCAAAGAAACTCCCTTTTCAGTCACCCCTTACATTTGGCCTAAAAAATGGATTCATTTTTCCATGAAAATCCATGAAAGGGAGTGGATGACACTTCTCAATACCCTCCATATCCTTATATTACTTAGGTACACCTTAAATCAGCTTCCACTTGAAGTTCTCACCGTTCTCACTATCATGTTCACTATGCCAGTTCTAACTAGATGAGATGAGAGCTCCTATTGTGGAATATAGGGATTTTTTTGATGAAATAAATTTTAATTTGGATTTATCTTAAGTCTCAATATTTACTCCCATGTGATTGTCATATTTAGACTCTTTTTAGAACCTATAGAACACATAAAACTTGTCAAAATTACCCTATTTTGTACTCCATTTGTATAATTTCATATAATATAAAAAGATGGATATTATCATAAGAGATTATCCTAAAAAATATAATAATAATTATAGGCAAAATATTCCATTTGGGTGCACTAACTACTCCATCTCCTCAAACTAATCACTAGCAAGGGTTTTGGTGAGTTTAGGCCTATTTTACCCTCTTAAGCTTTGTTTACAAGGATTTGACATTAAAATCTCAAATAAATGACACAAAATGGTTGTTTATGACCCTATGTAACTTATCCTATCCCCTTTATTCTCCATGTAAATAATACAAGTAGATATGGGCTTCCAACTTTATCTACTCGAACTCTTTTATCCATTTCCTATAGGCTTGAATTGGTCTCAAGCCAAAAGTGGACTTAATTATGACTTATTTAAATTATATATTCTTATAAACATATTAAATTATCTCATAAACATTCCTTATTCTATTATAATTCTCATCTCATGCTATAATTTAAGATGACCTCTCATTTGGGCACTAGGCTTGAACCTTGCCTAATAGGCCTGTTTGCATAACATTGTGGTCTAGGTCACCTTGTTGAATTTTCCCATTATGTACAAGGTTTTTAATGTTTTTACACACATAAAAAATATAATTAAACCTTATAAAATGTCTCATTATCCCTTTAACTCACTTTATCATTCCCTTTCTCAAAACTATATGGTTTGTGCTCTTAGGGAAGCATCCTTTGTCTGAGACAAAATAAAGGGTACCTACCCCATTTTATCAAAAAAATTGAATGTTGGATGGGATTATTAAATTATTAGATATGATATTTAAAAATTTTCATCCCTTTTTATTATCAATGGTCCCCCTAATATCTTATATCTCCAAGATAGACTCCTAGAAAATAGATTGTGTGTAGGGTTTGGGGTATAGGCTATGTGTTGCATCATGGGGTCATCTATATAATTTTTTTTAACATGATAGGAGCATATAGATACTTATATAATAATTATGGATGTGTTATTATATCTATTAATCAATCCATCCTTCAACATACTCTTCTCATACCCTGACTAGTCAAGACTATGTGCAATTTTCCTGACTATGTTTATTGTCCAAGACATCACACCTATAGGTGAAAATGCATGTTTGATATTGAGAAAAATGTATAAATACATTAAAATAGATTTAATTATGTCAATTTAATATTTTATTTGACCCGTATACCTTGATCCTATGTAATAGTAACACCAAAGCATCATTCTTCAACCTACTGTCACCACAGTCAAACACAATCAACTATGTTGGAATGAGTAAGGTCATGTAGGTGAATATTTATCTTGAAATAGGTTTCACATCCCCTTGGTATCCTCTAAGGAATTTTTAATTATATTTCATCAGCCAACCTTGATGTTTTAATTCTTAAACCCTTGCTATAGATGATGTAGAAGATGACCTTTGGCTATAGGTGAGTAACCTTGGAGCTAGGCACACCTGTAGGTGTATATGGGAGCAAAAATTTTCATATCAAAATATTTTAATTACATATAGATAATAAATTATTTTAAAAACCATATAAAACCATTCAAAAATGAATTTTTATTCTAATACTACCAACTTGGGTGAAGAGTCCCTTTATAGCTCAATTTTTATAGGTTTCACTGCTTGAATTTAGTGATTAAAGGTTCATCTTTGACATTCCTTAGTAAGAAAACTAGATGATAAAATAAATTTATTAATTTTTTAAGATGGAATCCTATGATAGGGATACAAGGTGAATTTATCTTTATTTTTTAAGACCCTTGGTAACCTTTCCATATGACCTCAACAAAATGCTTAGATGCTTTGTTATCTTGTTTTAGAGATTTTGTCTCTGAGTTCCACAGTCATCATCTTTGCTCATAGTTTCTACTTCAATTTTATAATATCACACTTAAAAATAAGTATTTCATACTAAATAAAACATACTAGGACTCTAAGTAAGGTTATAACTTGTCTAACTCCTCCATTGAGAGTTCTCATCTCCCTATGGTGCCACCTATAGGTAGACGTTTCATTGTGCAGGTAGTATATGTAAGTCCAGATAGTGAGCATGAGATATAGATATTAAATTTATTATTAGACATATATCAAATATTAAAAATAGAAAATTTTAACTATAAATTACCTTTCTCAACTTATATTCTCTTTTTCAACATGCTTAGTTTCCATGAAGACACATGTAGGTAGACATTCTAAGTTGCATATAGACAGATAGTGGGTAGAAAGGTTATTATATTCAATAAATCTACCATCCATGCCAATTTATCTCTTTTAATGATGTTAAAATGAAACATAAGGATGTTTTAAATCTTCATTCAATTTTTCACACCTCACTTTTAATGTGATACCCTCTTTCAAGCACATATAGATTCATGTTAATGAAAGGAAACTGTGTGAAAGTGTAGTATCTGATTGTAATAGTTATTTCTTCCTTGTGAAATTTTGGGAAAATAAGATACTTGTATATGTATTAATTATATTTATCTACATTTTAAAATTTTATACCACTCCATGGATGTGCCAAAGACCCTAAAATAATCCACTTAGTTGACTGTGCATGACAGTCATTGAGCAAATTGACTACATGATTCTTCTGACTGTAAATTCCATGAAGATTGATTTTGAGAATGAAATTTAAATGGGAGGAGATAAATATAAAATTAAAAACATGAGAATGAACCTATTTTAACCCCTTAGAATCACTACTAAATCATGAAGATTCTACAAATGGTGGACACCTGCCTATTATCTTCAAATGAGACCAATCTATAAAATTGAGATGATTTTCTCATAAAAACATCTTTAAATATGAATCCAAGCATATAAAAGATTATAGGAGATGTTAAAAATCATTTGGAATCAATCTCATTAACTAGATTGTATGGATCTGTCCATACAAGAGCAAAAACTATAGGGTGCAGGAAATAATGAGCAAAAAAACATATTCAAATTATTAGAGATGTTTAATAAATAATGTTCAACCAATATTATAAATATTATTATGGAAATGGATCTCATTAAGTGTAATTTCACCTCCCAAAATATTTTGACTTGGAACTTCTCCAATTGGCCGTACTAAGCACAAACCTATTGACCATTTCTATGTGTGTAGAAAGGTGAAGAAGGAGGATAATGGTTTTAGACATTTTTTAGAAATTACAAAGCATTTAAAGTGATGATATGAGTATTAGGAAGATTAATATCCACTACATGACATTCTCCCATGTGTCACCTTCCCTCATGTGCCATACAAGTGCCAAGCTCATCCTTTTCAGTTGGTTTCTTGATTTTTAGTTAGGTAATCTAAAAGATTCAGATGGGACTAACATTATTGATAGGGAATATGAATTATTGGATGTATAAAATAATACTAAGACACTTGAACACCTTAAAAATTATGCCACTTGCATTTATGACCCATAAATGCCTACTAAGTGACTCAAAGTGACATATAAACTAATCAAACCATGACTAAGGATAACAAGGCATTAAATTAAATAAGATATAACATACCCTATGACAAAATATTAGACCCATAAAACATATAAATATCAATTTTTTACCTATAGGGGTCCTAATTTGACTTGTAGGGTCAAATTTGGTCAATAATAACCAAACTTGGGATTTCGTTCAGTTGCCTACAGGTAAAAGAACATTGCAAAATAAATGGGTTTATAGGTTGAAGGAAGAATATGGAGGAAAAAAGAGGTACATGGATAGACTTGTTGTATATTGGTTTTCATAAAAGAAAGGTGTCAATTTTGATGAAATAATTTCTCTAGTTGTAAAAATGAATTCCAGAAGAATTATTTTAAGTTTGGTAGCAGTAGAAGATTTGCACCTTGAATAGTTAGATGTGAAGACTGCTTTCCTTCATGGTGATTTAGAGGAGGAAATATATATGGAGTAGCCACAGAGATACAAAGTAAAATATAATGAGAAAATGGTGTGTAGGTTGAAGAACAGTTTGTATGGACTAAAGCAAGCTCCAAGGTAGTGGTATTTGAAATTTGACATGTTTATGATAGAACAAGGTTATGTTAGATATCATTTTGACCCTTGCATATATTTTAACAGATTAGATAATGGTAGATATATTATCTTGTTATTGTATGTAGATGACATGCTTGTTGTAGGGTCTAACATGTAGGATATAAATGATTTCAAAAAAAAATTATAAAATTATTTTGTAATGAAGGATTTGGGTGTTGCAAAGCAAATCCTTAGTATGAGAATAACAAGAGATAGGAAAAATAGAAAATTGACATTATCTTAAGAAGAGTACATCAATAAGTTATTAGTTAGGTTTAATATGCAATATTCAAAACCTATAAGTACACCTTTGGGAGGGCACTTTAAATTAAGGAATAGTGTCCTAAAACTTAGGAAGAAATAAATTACATGTCTAAAGTTCCATATGCTTCAGTAGTTGGAAGTTTAATGTATGATATGGTGTGCATGATACTAAATATTGCTTATTTAATGGGATTTTTTGTAGGTTTATGAATAATCCAGGAAAGGAGCACTGAGATGTAGTTAGTGGATTCTCAGGTACTTGAGAGGGATCACTAATAGAATACTATGTTATGAAGGTTAAAATGTTACCTTATAAGGATATGTTGATGTAGACATGGATGGAGATTTAGATGGTAAGAGGAGTACCATAGGTTATGTTTTCATTGTTGTTGATACAAAAGTTAGTTGGATTTAAAAAATGTAAAAGTTTGTTGCTTTGTCAACTATAGACGTATATTATGTTGTAGTTATAGAAGCTAGCAAGGAGATGATATAGATGAAATGGTTCATGGAAGATTTGAGGCATAAGTAGGAAGATTTTAAGCTATACAGGAATAATCAGAGTATGATTCATTTAGCAAAGAACTTAGCATTCCACTCAAGAAGAAAACACATACAACTCAGGTATCACTTCATTCGTTCAGTTTTGGAGGATGGTCAACTAAAGTTGGAAAAGATCCATACAAGTTAGAATGCCATATATATGATAACAAAATAAATCACAAAAGAGAAGCTAGAGAGTTGTTCAACTTCAATAGGTCTTTAGGGATAACAAGAAAGATGAGAGACATGCTAGGGTCAAAGTTCAAATAAAAGTCTAAGAGTTGTAGTGGTGGAGTTGCAATAGTCAGTCTCTAAGTGGGAGATTGTTGGATGGTAAATCTTAATCTTATTATAATACCTGATTACTGATAGGGGGTGTGTTGGGGGGGGGAGTTCCCCCCCAATATGGTCACCATAAATATGGACCATTAACTATTAGGTCATAGATCTAATGGTAGAAATTATGTTTATTCATTTTATCCCTAATATGTAACCCTCCTTTGATATTAGGGCATGGTAATCATGATGGCATACTGTAAGTGAGTGAAGAGGATATTGTAGTGGTTGTATTTTAGGTTTTTCTCATCATTTTTTGGACTAAATAATAAGAAAGACTAGTGGTTTCTATGTGGATGTAACCCATATTGTGTGAATCACGTTAAATCTATGTCTATTTTGCATTGTGTTCTTTGAATTTTAATTTTATATTTATTTCATTAATACTTCTCTATGTTCTATATTCGTAACACTTATTCCTCTAATGTTCTCACATCTATGCACACTTATCCTTCTTTTGACTTCTCAGTTTATTCCGAGATTTTAGGAAACTTTTTTTTAGTATTTTGTTTCTTATTTAATTTTTAATTATTTATGCCTCCACTCTTCCCACTCATTTTATTATATATTTACACATTTTACTTTGAAATGTTTTATTTGTCTTTCCCTCACTCACCTCTTTTTTATATTTAAACACAAAAACTTCTAGTTACTCTTCTATATCTCTCTGGATCTCCTTAGTATTTTGCATGTCATTCTTCTTCATCAAATACCTTAGTTTTTAATTCTTATTCTCCCTATTTTATGTAACATCCTTCTCAAAATTCTCTCATGATGATGACTTAGTTATATATGCAAGCTCAACATACACATGATTTAACATGTGAATTATCTTACAAATACTTCATTAACCACACATTAGGATATCATTGTTATATTTTTCATTTTCATCAGTGAAATCCTTTCTCATTGTGATGAATATTTACATCAGATTATTTATATCTTTGTCCACCTTATTACTATCGATTCTACTCAACCTTGCCAATGCACATTTGATGTAGTATGTAGATACTCATAGGGAAGCTTAAATAAGGAACTTTTTGTGCCATCCTGATCCTTTATCTTAACCAAGGAGTAATGATTCATTACAAAAAATTATGTGTACCATTTGTATTATTCCACCAACCTCTTATGTACTCTATGTTTTGCATCAAATCCTATGCTTAGATTATTGAACCATTTTATCATCTACAATTTATATGGTTCATCCATCTATTTTATGCACTAATGCACAATGTAGTTTTATACACATGAATTCATATCCTATGAAATTTTGAACTTACTATATTTTTTGAATTCCCACTTCTTTTAGAATCATTAAATATAGACAAATTCCCCATTTGAAGGTTCCTCCTACAGAGTATGAATCATCAAATGACCTATTGATCTCTTCCACTATGAATTTCACAAAATTGAATTTTAACCATTTTTTTAAATTTAGTAAGGCACATACACTATTGGATTAGACACATCCACTCATAACTTCACTATTTTAAAATTTGTGTTAATAAAACATGCAAGTGCCCATGTAAAAATTGTTAAGATGTGATTTATCTTCATAATTTAATCCCCTCAAAGTAATATCAAATTTTTTGATACCAATTCAATCTTGGTGGTCTCTTAGAATTTTATGTATATATATTCTCCTTAATTTTTCAACCCTATTATCTCAATGATGCATTCATGTGATATCTTCATACTTATCCTAATGAATTATAGTCTCCCATTATGTGTTTTATCTAACAACCATAGGGTAAACATCATAGCTCAAGTATATTAGTTCCTTCCAAGTGTTCTCTTATAGCCATTTGAATATATTTACTCATTGGAACATCTAAATATCCATTAAACTCCTTTAAATGTCTGATTTTATGAATGAAATCCTTAATCACACAATTATTAATCTTCATATTTAGATCCTCTGAAACATGCACTCCCTTTCCGATATAGATGAGATGCAAATAAAACAATTCTATCTTCTTTTCTCTTTTTTTAGTAAAACATTTTATAGGTACTTTGGTTAGGGTTTTATATTATTTAATCTATTTTTATTCCTTAGCCTCTAACTCAATAACATGATTTGAGTTATTTCTCTTCTTATAACAAAGGTGTTACCACTATCATCATCTTATTTTTCACACTGGCTACATAACTCTAATCCTCTATAACTTATTTGAACAAAAAGTTTTCCTTCAATAAATAATGTTCCTAACCATTTCTATAACACCTCATTATTGAATTAAATTATTAATTACATTCTCCTTCAATGACATTGTATCTATCTCTCATGATACCTTGATCTCTCTATATCTTCAATTTCTTGGATGTAGTAGTGTTGGGGATCAACCAACAAAGTTGATTACTATGTGAAAGCAATAAAACACGGAATTGAACCAAAATGATAAGTAACTAGAATTAGAAAATAGAAAATAATAAGAGATACAAGAAACCACCCTAAAAACTTGTATTAAACTCTTTACAGAAGGAATACAATTAAATAAACTTCTTTTCTTCCACACCTCTCTCATATGTACAGATCTCTTTCCAAATCTCTTTCCCTCAAGAGCTCTCTCTCTCAATTACAATCAACTCCAACAACCTGGATTGATTCACATATACATGTATGTTCAATACTGTTACAATTCAATAAGCTATGAAGATCTATCCCTATTATATAACTTTAGGGATCATGAGCATACAATCACAACCATTAGATGCACCTCCTAATCAAGGGCTCAAAATAGTCTTACTAAAGATAGAGATGTGGACTTAAGACTAACACTTAATCCTATCATGTAAACATTCTATTCTATCCATAAAAATAGCATTCTGGATGCACAGGTGACCGACATTGGTCCCTTCTTGTCTACCTGTGACCAACGTCGACCGATCCATGATCGACGCCAGCATCTCTTAATCGACTCCTGACTGACGTCGATCACTCTTGACCGACACCGGTGACTATGTAATTCCTACAACTTCTGCACTCACTCATTTGGTGAAACTTTTAGCTCCACACCTTAACAATATCCCACTTGGAGATAAATAGCTGCACTAGTACCTGTACAACAACATCTTCTAGCTCCTCCATCTTCAAACTCAATCATGAAGACCTACAAAAGTTGAATGAAGATTCAACTTCTCCTTTGTTATCGGCTTGGTTAACATATCAACAGGGTTCTTATTTGTATGGATCTTCTCCAGCTTTAACTCACCATCCTCCAATACTTATCTAATGAAGTGGTACCTAAGCTGTATATGCTTGGTTCTTGAATGAAACACTGAATTCTTAGCCAAATGAATTGCACTCTGACTATCACTGTATAATCTGCAACTCTCTTGCTCCTTTCCTAGCTCTTCCATGAACCGTGTCATCCATATAATTTCTTTGCTAGCCTCTATGACTGCAATATATTCTACTTCTATAGTTGACAAGGCAACAACCTTTTACAACTTTGATATCTAGCTAACCACCATTCCACTAATAGTGTAAACATATCCTGTGGTGCTCCTCCTGCCATCCAAATCACCTGCCATATCTGAATCTACATAACTGTGTAGAGAAGTGTTTAAACCTCCATAGCACAAATGTCTATTGCTGGTCCCTCTCAGATATCTAAGGATTCATTGAATTACTTTCCAGTGTTCCTTTCCTAGATTGGCCATATACTTACTAACAACTCCCACTGCTTGGGCAATATCAGGTCTAGTACATACCATTGCATACATTACGCTCCCAATTGTGGAAGCATATGGAACTCTACTCATGTACTCTACCTCATCATGTGAATTAGGACACTATTCTTTACTCAATTAAAAATGTCCAGCCAAAGGTGTGCTTACCGGTTTTGCATCCTGCATATCGAACCATTTCAACATCTTGTTCACATAATCCTCTTGAGACAAAATGAACCTGTGATTTTTCCTATCTCTCTTAATGCTCATGCCAAGGATTTTCTTTACTGCTCCCAAATCCTTCATGGCAAATATGTGAGCTAATTTCACCTTAAGCTCAGAGATATCCTACATGTGTGATCTTGCAACCAACATATCATGTACATACAACAACAAAATAATATATCTACCATTATCCAATCTCTTAAAATAAACACAATGGTCAGATTGACACCTACTATAGCCACGCTCAGTCATAAACCTATCAAATCTCAAATACCATTGTCTAGGAGCTTGCTTGAGGCCATACAAGCTTTTCTTCAATTTGCACACTAAGTTCTCCTTACCTTTGACCTCAAATCCTTCTAGCTGATCCTTATATATTTATTCATCTAAATCTCCATGAAGAAACGCTGTCTTAACATCAAGCTACTCAAGATGTAAATCCTCAATAGCAACTAAAGACAATACAGTCCGTATAGAAGTCATTTTAACTATAGGAGAAAAAATCTCACCAAAATCAATACCTAGTTTTTGTGCAAATCCTTTCACTACCAACCTGGCCTATATCTCATTTGTCTATTCTCACCTTCCTTCAATCTATAGATCCATCTGTTCTTCAGTGTCTTCTTTCCTACTGGCAACTCAACCAAATCCCATGTTTGGTTCTCTTTCAAGGAATCAATTTCCTCATTCATGCCTAGCTCCCACTAATTCTTGGATTCCACCTATATTGCTTCATCAAAACTCTGTGGTTCTCCACCATCAGTAAGCAATAAATAGAATAATGAAGGGGAATATTGAATTGGAGGTTTAATTACCCTTTCTGACCTCCTAATGGGCATCTAAGACTCATTCACAACACGTTGTCTGCCTAAATTCTCTGACAGTGACCAACCTCAATCACTTCCAAGCCTGTTATTGGCTGATGTTGATTCTACATGACTGACCTTAGTTCCTTCTTGGTTGATGTCGGTCACTATCTAACTGACATTGGTTCCTATATTGCTGACATCAGTTCCTGCCTGACCGATGTCAGTCTCTATGTTTTCCTATCTATGATTATTCTTTCTCGTGAGCTCATTTTGGACCGTCACCTCATCAGTTCTCCATTGCTCTACCCAGATTGATTTAGCTTCTTGAGTTGATCACTATACATCACTTTTTCATTGAAAACAACATCACGACTCCTAATTATTTTATTAGTTCCTAGATTCCAAAACTGGAATCCAAAATCATCAGAGCCATAACCAATAAATGTGCACCTCATAGACTTAGCATCTGGCTTCTTTCTATTTTCCTTATCAACATGCATAAAAGCTTCACAACCAAAAACTTTGAGAAATGAGAGATCTACCTTTTTACTTATCCATGCCTCTTCTGGAATTCCACCATCTAGAGCTATAAAGGGTCCTCTATTAATCAGGTAAACTATAGTATCCACAACTTCTACCCAAAACTCTAAGGGCAAACCAACATGTAACCTCATACACCTTACACGCTCCATTATTGTTCTGTTCATCCTTTTAGCAACTCCATTTTTCTGAGGTGTCCTTGGAACCGTCCTTTGCCTACGTATTCCATGCATATAACAATACCAGTTGAACTTGTGGCTGCAGAACTCACCACCATTGTTAGATCTCAGGCACTTCAATCTCCTACCTGTTTCATTCTCAACCATAGCTTTCCAAATCTTAAAAGTGTCAAAAACATCATATTTCTTCTTTATACAATAGACCCATACCTTTCTTGTAGCATCATGTATGAAAGAGACATAGTACTGTGATCCTCCAATAGAAGCAACCTGAGCTGGTCCCCACACGTCTGTGTGAACAAGCTCTAATTTGTGCTTCTTCTTTGTTGACCCAGTCTTGAGAAAACTTACCCTCTTATGTTTCCCAAAAATACAGTTCTCACAAAAATTTAGATCTATGCTTTTCAAATCTAAAATCTTACCTTTTGACTTAAGAATAGACATTCCCCTTTCACTCATGTGGCCAAGCCTAAAGTGCCACAACTTTGCATCCACATCTAAAGTAGATAATACAGAAGGAGAATTATCAGTAATACAATTACATAAATAGAGAGTACTTACTCTCTTACCTCTGGCTAATACAAGTGCACCCTTGGTCACCTTCCAAGATTTAGCTGTGAGAGTTACTGTACAACCCTCATCCCCTAACTTTCCTATAAAAATCAAATTCCTCTTCAGGCTAGGAACATGCATGACATCTCTCAACACCCATGTGTTGCCATTCTGCATTTTCAGCTACACTTTTCCTTTGCCAACAATTTTACAAGGCTCATCATCCCCTAAATAAACTATTCCAAAATCTCCATGGACATAGTCACTAAAATATTCTCTATTAGGGGTTGCATGAAAAGAGGCACCAAAATCTAAAACCCAAGATTCTATATTATTAGGCAAAGAGAATATAAGAGCATCTTGTGCAATACCTGCAACTTTTGCTTCTTCTTTACCTTCATGCTGATTGTCCTCTTTAGGTTTTGACCAGCACTCTTTGCTTATGTGCCCTATCTTTCCACAATTCCAGCAGGCTATCCTCCTGCCATTTCTGGATTTGGATCTACCTCTCATCTTTGACTTAGACCTTGATCTCCCTTTCTTGCTCTTCTCTTTTTTCCTTCCCCTGCACTCAAAACTTAAAGCATTCCCTAATGTTTCCTCTGTGCTTTTCCTGTGAATTTTTTCATTCAAGATTACACTAACAACATCATCTACTTTTAAAATATTTGAAGCAGATGTAGTATTAGTAACTGCCATTACCAAGCTATGCCAGCTTTCAAGTAAAGAGCATAAGATTAATAGAGCTTTAATTTCATCATCAAACACTATTTTGATTGAATTTAATTGATTTACAATTCTATGTAAATCATTTAGATGATTAGATACAGATCCACCTTCTTGCATTTGCAAATTAAATAACTGCTTCATCAGATATACCTTATTTGAAGCTGAGGGTTTTTCATATAAATTTGCTAAAGTAGTCATTAACTCTATCGTTGACTTTTCCTGTGATAGATTAGATATCACAGTAGATGCCAGACTCAATCTTATAGATCCGAGAGCCTTTCTATCAAGAACTTCCCATTCTTCATCTTCCATGTCTGTGGGCTTCCTTGAAACTCCACCTAATGGTAAGTATAGATCTTTCTGATACAGATAATCTTCTATCTACATTCTCCATAATTGGTAATTCTTGCCAGTAAACTTCTCCATTCTCAGTTTACTTTCTTTTTCCATTGCTTCTCCCACTCAAACAGAACTCCCTGTGAGTAACCTGTAATCAATAAACACTAACCAGATCTAAAACACCTGTTAGTCAACCTGAGCTCTGATACCACTTGTTGGGGATCAACCAACAAAGTTGATTACTATGTGAAAGCAATAAAACATGGAATTGAACTAGAATGATAAGTAACTAGAATTAGAAAACAACAAACAATAAGAGATACAAGAAACCACCCTAAAAACTTGTATTAAACTCTTTACAAAAGGAATACAATTGAAGAAACTTCTTTTCTTCCACACCTCTCTTAGATGTATAGATCTATTTCCAGATCTCTTTCCCTCAAGAGCTCTCTCTCTCAATTATAATCAACTCCAACAACCTGGATTGATTCACATATACATGTATGTTCAATACTGTTACAATTTAATAAGCTATGAAGATCTATCCCTATTATATAACTTTAGGGATCATGAGCATACAATCACAACCATTAGATGCACCTCCTAATCAAGGGCTCAAAATAGTCTTACTAAAGATAGACATGTAGACTTAAGACTAACACTTAATCCTATCATGCAAACATTCTATTCTATCCATGGAAATAGCATTCTGGACGCACAGGTGATCGACATCGGTCCCTTCCTATTTGCCTATGACCGACGTCAACCAATCCATGACCGATGTCGACATCTCTTAGTCGACTCCTGACTGACGTCGGTCGCTCCTGACTGATGCCGGTGACTGTGTTATTCTTGCAACTTCTGCACTCTCTCATTTGGTGAAGCTTTTAGCTCCACACCTTAACAAGTAGTTCCTTTTCCACACAAGAAGTTTAGACCTCTCTTCCATTCTCTTAATTTAAAAAATGATTCCCAAAAGATATATTTTTAATTATATAGCCTTATATTCATTAGTTCCTCCACCTATCCATGACTTAATTTCCTAGCTATCCTCCAATGGTTGAATTTTCAAAAATATGATTGTTTTTATGTTTTTTTCCATGTCACTCCATTTTTAGATTATTCTTATTCCTATATGCACACCATCCTTTCACATATGATGTCTCATCCATTTTATTTGTACACACCATTTTTATTTCACTTCTTTTGTATACCCTTCTTTATGTGAAAATTTATATGCCTTAATGCATCAATATTAAAAAACATTTCCTACTATAGTGATCTAATGCTCCCATATCCCCACAACAAACATGCACCAAGTAATCTTGCACACCATTTTATCTGTTAATTACCTTAGCTATGTTTCCAATTTTTATTTTTGAAGATATATGTTTCCACTTATCTACAAGACTCCATTGCACATGATTACCCTCCCATAAATACTGAAACATCTAACATAAGGATCTTAAAAAACACTTCACTCAAATTGTTTAACTAGATTTATAGGTTAATTTGAATTTATTATATGCACACTATAAAAATAAATAAATTAAAATAAATAATAAAAGAATAAAATATATTTTTAATAAATTTTCACAAGCCCAATAGCCTTTGCATCCATATTTATTATGGTCATTCAAAATAGGGATTCAACCTAATTCCATTTAAGTTCATTATAATTAATTCACCATCTAACCCACATAACTTACACAAACTTATGATGATATATTGTCTCATACTTATGATGTGGATCTTCCCATGTGACTTTCATACTTTGAATTTTAGAAAATGACCTTAGCTCTAACATAATTTCTTACTTTTGATGTGCTTGTCATGCCAAATCCTTCTAACATGTAGTTTTTACCCATTTTTTCCATTTTATAAGTATCCTTTTCTCATATAACTTCATCAACTCTACCCATATATTATTGAATGATGCGTGGTATTCTAATTATCCTACATTTCCAATATTCAATGAAGGAATAAAGAACTCCACTAGTAGCATGGCTTCTTTCTCATAGACCAACTAGAAAGGTGTATAATTGCTCAATTATTTTCATGTTACTCTTTAGGTTCTCAAGAAAATCACACTCGATCATCCCAATCATTACATCCAAAATTATCTATTTTAGTGAGAATTACTACAAATATTATTTTTCATGCCTCCACCATACCATTTTCCCATGGATGGTAAGGTGTTATCTTATGATGCACAACCATGGATTCTTACATCAATATGCACAACATCTCTAAAAGGAAATGAATCCTTTTATCACTTGTTAAAACTAAGAGTAAACCCATAATTTTCTATGATATTTTACAAAAATAACCTAAATGTAGTTATTATTGTATAATAATTTATAGGTGCAATCTAAACCCATCTTATTAAGTAGCTAGTAGCCATTATGATATAATGCACACCACTATGTTACAAAATAAGGCTTATTGGATCCAAAAAATCCACAACCTATTTTTAAATTGGTTCTTGTGTAAATATTAAGAGTCATGGCATCTTATACTATGGATTGTATACTATGTACCATCTCTTCTTCATTAGAATGACTATCTTCTTATTGTAAACTAATGATGTGCTCTCCTTGTATTGTGTATGTCATCATAACATTTAGATGACTTAGTTACCCTTTATTATGGGGTCTAAAATTTTAAGTCTATCTTATCTCTCCATATAGGATTCCATATTCTATTTACTTTAAGCTATGTTAGCCTCTCCTCCAACTCTGCCATGCCTAGACCTTATAAGGTGCAAGGCTTAGCCAACTATGTCTAGCGTTTCAACATTTTTATAGAAATTTTTTACAATAGAAATTATTTAATTATACTCTCAATATCCAAACTCTATATAAATAATATCTTGACAAAAAATACCAAAATATTGTGTTTTTTCTCAACCTTAAATTATCTATGTGTAGGATAGGTTATGCACACAAAATGTTGAATATACTCAACTTTACTACACCAATATATCACTTAAGCCTGATGACATAAAAATTCACCCAAAGGAAAACAAGAGAAAATAGAGATTTCCATTGATATAAATATAATTTTGAAGATACAAATCAATCATAAATAAATTAAACTCAAACCCTATCAATCTACTAAACATATAACACATCCATTTTAGTAAACATTCATTTATATTCAACAACAATATTTACATCCATTGTAAATTTTTAGTGCAAATTACCTACATTAAAATCATGATCTTAGATCCTTGAGATATAAATAATAATAAAAAATTACATAAGCCTTCTAAAATCTCATATTTCTACAAACCCTAAGCTCGCTCTCTAATTCACATTTCACTTACAAAGGTGTGCTTCCTCAAAATTTCAAACATGCGACTTTCCAAGATGTATCAAATGAGAGGTTGAGGGTACTATATATAGGTTTCTTATACCCACTCTACCTAGGCTAGATAACAATTTCCGTCCAACTACACATTTTGACAAGTTTTTGTTCATATTCCTTGAATATGCTCTTAGGTTTCCAACCATCTATGTATATTCTTAGAATATACTTCCTATTGGGTTTGATATTGACTTATCTATGTGATTTATTATTTAGGGATTGAAAATTATATGATATTTTTTCCTTGTGATCCATATGTGTTTCTTTCCACCTCAATACTTATCCTCCAGAATTGTGTGGTTCTTTTATTTCACACACAACACATCATCCATCATGCACATCACACATACCTTGCACACAATCCTTTATTATAAATTTAAAGATAGCCTAGTATGAAGGAATGTGTCTAACACACACTCTTCCACTCTTATACTTATTTAAGGTTTCCTTTAGTATAAAAAATTGAGCACCAATAATTTTTTATAAAAACTATCAAGGTTGGGTGACTTTGCTGAGGTCATAACTTTTATAAGTATGCTTTGGTTTTAGAAAAGAATATCTTTCCATAAATATAAGATCATGATATATAAGTTCACATAGATATATCAATCAAATAATGCTTTTTTGAGCTATGAAAATTATATAAAGACATGTAGACACATAAATTTGGTCACAAAAACTAGATCATGTCAGTTTTGGCCCTATTTTAATCTAATTAACTTATGCACTTAATCTGATCTTATTTTAAAATTTAATGCTATTATAAGCACTTGCATGGACCTATTTATTTCCTAAATTTATATTTCAAACCTAATTTTTTTTTCTAACATATAAAATTATCACTAAGTATATGTTCAAATAAATCCAAACCCAAGAATTGTATATTTCCCTAAAGGAAAAAAAAAAATCCATTAAAGTATGGTAGTGGAAAATGTTCTTGTACCCTATGGGATATTTATGACATTGGTCCTATAATGGTAAAATTTAAAAATTAATCCCTCCCTTACTTTTTCATCCATGCTTTTGGGATTCCTAGTGTGTGGTTTCTACATTTGGATTTCTATAAAGGTAGAGTCAAGTCACTTATTCTATCAATGGGTAATTTCAATACAAAGGCATAATTACACTATATTGAATTGAGAAAAGCTTCCATATTCTACCCAATTATAATTATAATAACTTGAATAAGTCCTCAACTAAGTCAAAAGAATATTTTATTAGAGATTAAAAAAATTATGATCAAGTATTCAAGCCATACCTAGATGCATTCATATAGTCAAAAGAGAAAAATCTCATAAAGCACTCTTGGTGGAATAACTATGTGGGATTGAATTCTCTCTTTACATAGGCAAAATTTAGTCATCATGGGGGTGATTAGGGTTAGGTCATCCCATTATACTCCCCTCTTTTTTATGTATAATTTTTTAATCATTACAATCCTTATTAAGGTTTTAGCTATGAAAAATATATTTGCAAGTCTTACACACACTTTTGATGCTTAAATCTATGCATACAAACCTAATTCAAGCTATCACAAGTGATTGTGACCTAAGTTACTATTTTTATGTAAAATTTAATCCCAAATTGTTTAGGTCAATAGTGTCAATCAATCTTGTCTTGACTTGGTTGATTCTGTCCTTATTCAGTCTTGGTTACCACTTTTGAGCATTTGTATAGTCTATTCCTAGTTTCCTATTCTGGTTATTTGATAGTTAACACTATTAACTATGGGGTATAAACTATATGTTAAGATTAAAAAATAGTTTATTCTATTTTATAGTGATAAAAATCAAGAATAAACATAAAAAACTACCATACTAAGCCTAATCCCTCAGTTTTGTAAGGTCTATGAAGTAAATAAAATGAACAAAAAAGCTTAAACAAGATAAGGTATACCTTTACCATGTGACTTTTCCATCAAAGGCAATCCATAAACATGTTTTTTCCTAGATTTTAGGCATAAGGTCTTTATCAATGTTGATAAGTCATGTAAGTGGCATCTCCCCTTGAATATATGTGATTGTTGATATATTGAGAGGCAAAGTGAATCTTGATGAATGAGAGTGGCTCTCCAAAAGGGAAACACTTCATTGTGTTTCAAGATTTTTTTAATAATGATAAATGGACCATATATCTATAGATTCCTCAACCATCAAATGGAAATAAAGATAAGTGGATGAGAGTCAACAAACTTTGGTAGGCAAAATGCAATTAATATTTGTCATTTATTAGGCATGGCTTTCTAAATTTAGATATTTGCTTTATATTTTATTAGTGCTTAACAAATTTATAATAATGTCATCATTATTGATATTTTTTTTGATGTCATGATCCACTTAGCCACTTATCATGATAGTTGAAGAATAAATTCAATTAATGAATTTAGAAAATAAGAAATTTCAAAAGCTATGAAATATCCTATTAGAAGAAGATTAGGCTAATTAATTGATTTTAATTAACCTAATGAAAACTCAAGTGACTCTTGAAAGTCAAAGAACCATTTGAAATAATTAATCCCAAAATATATCTTTCAAGGTTACAATTTGACTCAGGATGAATTAAGTGAAGCTGATAATTGCATATAATATTTTTACCTAATTAGGGATGCCCCAATAAATTTTAGAAGATACATGTAAAATGCATAGAATAATTTGAGTGTTTACATGATTCATGTATTATTTGTAGAAATCATTCTAATTTTAATTTTGACATGAGAGTGGTGAGAATTGAGTGTCTACATTTCCCCTTATTTGAGAAGGTGTTGTGAGACACAAGTGAAGTAATAACTTTTCAAAGAATGAAAAATTCATTAAAATGATTTGATAATTCTTTAAGAATGATTTGTTTACATTTAATTTAATCTTGTTCAATTTAATACAAATTATTCTACCAAGAAGCCCCAAATAATGTTTGGGAATGCCCATGATTTCCCCTTAAGGAAGTGGCCAAAAAATAAGATTAATGGATGGGCCCTAAAAAATAAGAAAATGGACAAGAAGAAAAATGAAATTACCCCATGGATTAGATTAATCCATATGAGCCAATTATTTCATATGTTTATTTCCCCTAATGAATAGAATATAATTAAATTAACCCCAAGGTAGGGGGAAGTGGTAAGGATGCATCCCAAAAATAAGTGGCACACTTTGACATACCTCAAATAGGGTAAAAGATATGAGATTAGGAAATGATTGACCCCAAAACAAGTTGCACACTTTGATTTTATCAAAGAAGACAAAAGATGCAAGGCTTAAAATTAGAAGAAAGATAGATTGATAGACTAATGATTTACCTCTATAAGTCAAATTTCATCATTGATATAAATCATGTGCCCTAACAGGGTAGTTTTGATTGTTGATCATTATAATTGACTTATTGGAAAACATAGCTTAAAGATATAACCTCTTACATAAATTAAATATGATATAAATGACACACATGCAGATGCCATGGGATGATGACTTTTCAAAGAATGAAGAAGCCACAAAAATCCCAAACACATAAGAAATCTTAAATTTAATGAAAGAGATAATTGGAATGATATAATAATGATGTGATTGGATTTGAATAATATGGATGTTAATAATAACAAAACAAGAGTGGTCGAGCTGACCTTAGTAATTAGTTGGTACTAGGCATTGCCTACATAGTCCAAATGGACCTCGGGCTAATGCAGTTATCCCAAGATGGGAGAAAATGGATGAGGAAAATGATCATGAAAATATTTAGAATAATGATCAACCAATGTATATGACTCTTTGATATATGATCATTTATATATTCACATCTTGATGAACATATATATAACTAGAATATTCAAAATGTTTAGATTTGATTAAATAAAATGTGATGATGTGATATGGTCAAATATGAATGAAATGATTCGATTAGATAATGAATGATATTTTCAAGGGGAGATACTACTATTGTAGTATGAGGTCACTTATAAACCTCAATAAATTTATTTTTAAATTAGCACATGATGGTATGCACCATGATATAAAACACCATGATGAGTTGGTCATACTATTCATAAGGACTGACTCTTGGTTTAATGATAAATGGTAACAACACATCAATGATAAAAGACATGATGATAATGCTGATGTATGTCAATAGATGAAATCAAGTATAAGTTCATGATAAGGATCGCCATGATGATGAACTTATTTAGCTTAATGGACTAAGCCAAGGAAACAATAATAAAAACAAATAAACATTCAAACAAACAAACAAACAAAAAAACACAAATATAAAAATAAAAAGGAACATAAATCATTTTGTCATTAACCAAGTCAAAATACATGTTTGTAGGCTCAAAGATAATGATAATGGAATGATGACCCCAAGCAAGGATACATGTAAGGGGATAATACAACCCAAGTTGGCTGAAATGATTGGAACAATGAATGACACATCTCAATAGTTGCTAACATGAGTGGCTCAACGATAAATCAAGGATAGTGATTGGATTTAGGATAAGACAAATGTTTTTGAATTTTGTGGATTTATATCTATCATTAAGATTTTAAGCCTTTTTTTAATGTTTACACTTTTGTGGCTTTATATATCTCATGGATATTTTAATCCTTGTTATAATTTTTAGGTCTTTTGAATTCTTTTTAATGTTTTTGGGCTTTTGACATCTTAACTTAATGGAGGATTAAGAGATGCAAAAAATTTTAACTCATAAAATGATGAGAGTGTGGGAATAATAACTCATAAAACAATGAGAGCGTGGCTTAGGATGCTCGTAAAATGGTGAGAGAATGGCTTAATATGCTTTCAAAATGATGAGATCATGGCCTAATAATCTCACAAAATGATGGGAGTGTCACTTAAGATGCTCATAAAAAAATGAGAGTGTGGGTTTGGATGCTCATAAAATTATAAGAGTGTAGAATAAGGGTGGCCGAGCTGACTTAAAAAATTGAGTGTTGCCTACATAGTTTAAATGGACCTCAAGATAATGTAGTTCAATCTACAATGAGAGATAATGGATGAAAATTGGATAAAGCTGGATAATAATGGATGATAATGAGGGAAAGGACTAGGAATATCCACATATCATGTCATGTGAGAACTAAATGTGTCCAATAATGAAATTGGCATGAGGGTAATATGTCATAAGGTTTCCCAAAATAGGTCTCAATATACCTTGCACTTCCATGACAAATTTTAAGATAGGAATACTAATGGTCATAATAAGATGGGTTGGGATGAATAAGAGTGAATGGCCAGAATGGTAAGAATGATAATGAACTATAATGACCAATATGGCTTGAATGAAATGGTCTATAATGTAAATAGGTTTTCCCCCAAGTGTCAAGGAAATTGTAGATAATAAATTATTTATGCATGATGCCAAAAATCTAGTTTTCATCATGGTACTTTTCTAAGGCACCATAATCATGGTTTTCACCATTGGATGAATGATTTCTCTTTTTATTTTGATTATTTTTTAATTTAATTAATTTTTTAGTTTATTTTTAGCATCTCAACTTGATGGAGGATGAAAATATGTAAAATTCATACCTTTTACTATCTAACCAATACCTACTCTGAATAATAGATCTATCTTAATCCTGTTGCTGATGTGAAATATGTTATGGCTATCATGATATTCATTAGCTATTGATTCTACATCCTCCAAACCTATAAACAATGTGTATTTGTAACCTATTTGAAAAAGAGTTCTACTAAAAGGGTAAATAATTATAGGCATGGGATAAATGGTCTGATTTGGTGATGCAATATAGAAGTTAAAATATTGACAGGATCATAATAGAATGTGTAATTGTTGAAGGACAAATGAAGATTGATATTTTTAGTCAAACACATTATTGGTTATTCTAGATACAACTTGATTTTGGTTGTGATGGGATGGTATTGACTTCAATGATGTTTTCATCAACAAATGAGTAACTAATTGTCTCATATATTGGTGCCTCAAAGAGGTTTTCACCAATAAAATATTATTGATTATTTTGATTTAGATTTTCCAATAACACCTTTAATAAGGTTTCACTAAGGGATGTTGATAATTCATTTTTATTATCATTTAACACCTTAAGTAAGGTTTTACTAAAGGATTCTAATTTTTGATTCCAATTATCATCCTGCACCTCAAATGAGTTTTCACTACAAGCTATTGAGTTTAGACTTTGATTCTCACACAACACCTCAAACAAGGTTTCACTAGGATATTGTTCTTCTACTTGAATGCTATTTTGGTTTCCTAGAAATTATGCCACTAAGACATTTCCATGGAATAATTTCAATAATTTGTGATTATTTCGATCCCAATTGACATTCATGGGAGGTGGTAGGATAATATTGTGGCTAGGTTGGGTAATGGGAAAGGCATGTGTATTATCAGTGGAAGGGTAAAAGGCAACACAATCCTCATATATGCTACTAAAAAAATTTGCATTGATATCGAAGGAAACATCTTCAAAAACTATAGAAGGATAAAAAATATATGCAATGTGATCTACAAGGAGTGTGTAATCAATGTTGCAATATCTACATATGTAAGCTAATTCTGAAGTTGACTTAGACTGAAGTCAATTTGATAAAAGGGTATATCCAATGTTATAATATCTACTAATGTATTTTGATTCTTAAGATGATTTAGACTCAAGGGAATCTAAATCCAATGTTGAGACTGACCTTGATTTTGCTTCTGATGCTAAATATAATATTAGTTCTAAGATAGATTTTGATTTTGATATTACTTTTGAAATAAAACTCGATTTTGATGTTGATGCTAATAATAATGTTGGCTCTAAAATGAAACTTATTTTTGATGTAGACATGTCTATAAAAATGGCCTATTGAATTTCATTATCCATAAGTACCTTATTCACTTTTCACTTGGAAATGAAGGATTTGGGATGAAGGGATTTTATGAAATGGGGAAATTTAGGCAATGGATGAATAATGAGTTATTACTCAATAATAATGGGATTTTAAAAGATATGATCATCAAATGTGGGTCCTTTTTCAAATATAGATCCTTTGTCAAATAAAGGTAGACCAATAATGGCTTGGTGTTGGTTAAGGATAGGTGATTTGAAAAAAAATGTCAAGGATTGGTTGATTATATTGACATTACTTTGGAATGGATGTATGTGATTGTTCTTGAGAAGGGGATCATGACATATCCTGATCGAGTAGTTATCAGTCTTGGACATACTTGGGTCTTCAATAGATAATGACATTTGGAGGGGAAATGATTGTGTTTATTATGGATCTAAGACTCGATTGGTTAATGGATAAGTAGATAGGGAATTATCAAATAAATTATTAGCTAGAGAGGTCTTTAGAGTAACCATGAGCTGATTAGCAAATATATGACCATCCTTCTATGCTTTTGAATCGATGACATGGTTATGTTGGGGTGGGTCTATAAGTTGCATATTCAACAAAGGTATTTAATCTTTTTGAACAAAGGTATGTAATCTATTTATAGGATACTTAGGTAGGAGTTTGACTTCATCTACTATGAGCTAAAAAATGATGGCATTCTTATATTGTTCAAATATGGATTTATCCAAATTAGTTTTGAATGCCATGGAATAAGATGGAAGAAAATACATCCCCAAGCAAGGATTCATCCAAGGTAATTGGTATTGATTGATATTAACCTAAAGAGGGTGGTTTTAGTCTTAGTCTTTGAAATTATCCCAAAGAGGGTGGAATTAGTTTAGATAAAATGGGCCCAAAGAGGATGGTCTTGATCTAATGTAATTAGCTTGATCCAACATAATTAGTTTAGCTTGGATTTTCCCTAAAAAGGGTAGAATGACCTGATGTCATTAAAATGAAAGAAAGGATGGATGATATGACTTCATCATTTGCAATTAACAGGTGTGGCATATTGAATGAAAAAACTAGAAGTGGTTTGAACTGGCAGGTGACAGACTCAAAATAATTAGATTTGATTGAAGTAAACCTAATATGGCATTGTTCCAATTGTTTGTCTTTGAAGATAACTTTGGTTAAATTTGACTTAATTTGGAATTCAAATTAAAACTTGGTTCAAGTAGTGGTTTGAACTAGCAGGCGATAGACTCAAAATAATTAGATTTGATCGAAGTAGACCTAATCTGGCATTGTTCTAATTGTTTATCTTTGAAGAAAACTTTGGTTAAATTTGACTTGATTTGGAATTTTAATTAAAACTTGGTTCAAGTTAGACTTGATCAGATTGGAATGGATTGGCATGCAGCTTAAGATAAACCAAATTTAAATTAGAATGGTTTGGCATATAGTTCAAAATGACCTAGATCAAAATTGGAATGGCTTGGCATGTTGTTAAAAATGAATTGGATCAAAATTGGAATGGCTTGGCATGTAGTTCAAGATGAACTGGATCAAATTAGAATTTTTTGGCACATAGTTCAAGATGAACTTGTTTTGGCTTTGACTAGCTTAGTACAAAATTGGTTTGGTATGTGGTTCAATATAAATCAAATTTGGATTTGATGAGTTTGGTACATGGTAGATAACTAACCTAATGTAACATGAAATGGATTGGCAAGTGGTTCAATAAAAATCAAATAAAAATTGTAATGTGGTTCAAGATGAACCTAATCATAATTGGAATGATTTGGTATAGAAATGGTTGGGTACATGGTTCAATATGAATAAGATTTGACTTTGAATAGCATGGTACATGGTTCAATAAAAAATTGATTTTGGATTTTAATTGGTTTGGTGCATGGAATTGACCTTGGTAGACATCGAATGTTTGATTGGGTCTATCAATGCAAATATTCAAATGGAATAGTTCAATCAAAGTTTGTTCATATACGCATATAAATATAAGAGGTGTGTGAATCAAACTTATTTTCAATAGGGGCATAAATCTTGGTACATCAAATGTTTTCAACAAGTTTTATTTCAATTTGGAATGTTAGTTTGAAAGTCCATCTGATTTGATTGTAAATTTTTGACCTAGGTTTTGAACAAGTTTGTCTAGAATTTGAACTTGGCATAATTTGACTAGATGCAAAATAAGACATTGAAATAAGAATTGGTTTTAGAATTGGGCTTGGAATTTGGATTATGTCTAAAACAATATGGATGACATAATAACAATGGTTTAAATAAGCTTTTGGAACTTTGGTCTTGAAATGGTATTGGAATTGGACTTTGGTAATTTGGATTAAAATTAGGCCTTGGTCAATTGGGTAGCCTAATGACATGGTTTGAACATGTAATATAGGTATTGTGACCAATTTTTAACATCTTACTTTTGTTTGAATTGAAATTTTTATAGAGTAATTCCTCATTGTGTGTGTATAGAAATGTTTTGGGTTTGGACTTGGTTTATTTGATTTGGTCTTAAGTATGACCAAGGTTTTGACACAATAATAAATCAATAAGACAAGCATTACAAGGAAATTTTAGTAACTAACATGGGTTTACATCACATCTATTGAACCTTTAAAACATTTTCCTTTAGAAAGGATTATAAAATTTAAATGTTCATTAAATAAATTATTATAATAATCGATGGTATTTTAACCCCACCCTTCTCTCTCAAGGTTTATAGGATTAAGGGGATCTTCAGGGTTGTTACCTTTACATCCATACATCAATGAATGATTCATGAAAAAAGAGGCATTTAATAAGTAATCCAAGATTGGGCCATCCATGATAGGGTCTTGTCCCTTCACAACCACTTCAATTATAAGGGTCTTAGTGAAGTACTTCTAGATTTGAAGTTTGCTTAAAATTTTACTTGGAATTTATATATGGTCCTCATATACCTTACAATACGTGGGTGATTTAAAAAAATACATCAATTGATTTCAATTTTATAGGGACATTAACCAAAGGGTTTAGTCTATTTATGACCACTTTAATCATAAGGGTCTCAGTGAAATGTTACTGATATAATCAGGGTTTGAGGAACATTTCTAGTTAAGATAACCCCAAAATTTATAAATCATTAGATATTTTGGTATGAGGATAGGATGTGACTTCCTAGGTCAATTCACTTCTAAATACTAGTGGGAAGGTGATGAACTCCACCTCACATAGTTTAAAAAATAAAAAATTATACATTGTTTCTGATTTTTAGGACCCTATGGATGGGCAAGAAGAGAAGATACTTTAAGAATTTTTTTGGGTAAACAATCAAGCAAGTAAATTTATGTGTTTTTGTTCACCCAAGCTCCCTAAACAGGGCAAGGGGAGAGCATGCACATAATGGTTTATACAAACAATAATGTAAACAACAAACCAATTAAAAACTTAATAGAATTTATATGTTCTTAAGAGCTAAGTCAAAAGTGGATGTTTGTTTTTTAAGTGCCAAATAACAAAGATGATTGAAATTTACTTTGTGAAATTATTAAAATACTTTCAAAGATATCAAAACTTTCAAGACTAATGATTAAGCATTAAAATAATAAATTTTATGGTCAAGCAAAAGTTGATTTCTACTATTTTTAAGTCTCAAAAAATTCACACAGGGTGATCCCACCATTTAACAGGGTGATCTCAAAGATTCTAAGATAATATCACCATTCTACAGTTAGTCAAAAATATAGTTTTTGGTGATTTCACCAGTTACGAGGACAACCTTGTCATTTTATAGGTTAAGTTGGCCAATCTGATAAATGATATAACAGAATACACAATTTACCTTTTAGTGACTTTGATATTTACATGATAAATTCATTGATATACAGGTTGATCCCACCATTTAATAGGTCAACTTAACCTATTTCAATAAAATCCAAGAAAATACAAACTGAAACCTGACCATTTATCTGACAACTTCACCAATCTATACGTCAAGTTCATAATTTAGAAGGTCAAGTTAATTGACCTATTATAACACAACATATATATAGAGTGATAAAAACTAATCCTTCCAATCTGTAGGTTGGATTCACTGATTACATGAGTGATCTCACTAATCTGCAAAGCAACGTCATTAAAAACTAGTAGGTGGAATATAAAAAGTTAGAAGAAAAAAGAGGAAATGAATGCCAAATAGTTGTGAAATTTGATAATTATAAGACTAGGAAGATTTATAGGGAGTTTTAGGGGGTGTATAGTCCTAATGGGTATGCCAAATGTAGAGTAAGATTACAAAATAGGTTATTCCATTTGTTACTAATAAAAATCAAGAAAAAACATCAATAACTAACATACTAAGCCTACTTTCTCATTTGGTCAAGGTCTATTAAGTAAATAAAATGAATAATAAAGCATAAAAAAGACAAGTTATACCTTCCCCATGTAACTTTACCATTAAAGTCTATCCACAAGCATGTTTGTGCACACATTATAGAGCATGAGGTCTTTACCAATATTGATATGTCATGTAACTAACATCTCCCATTGAATACATGTGATTGTTGAAAAATTGAGAATCAAGGTGAAGCTTGATGAATGAGAGTGGCTCTCCAAAAGGGCATTAGTTATTTATGTTTCAAGGTTTTTTTAATAATGGTAAATGGACCTTGTATTTATAAATTCCTCAAACTGGTCTTGATCGCCAGATGGAAATCAAGATGAGTGGATGAGAGTTAGTCAAATTTTCTAGGCAAACTATAATTAATATTTGACATTAATTAAGCATGGCTTTCCAAATTCTAATATTTACTTGATATTTTGTTAGTTCTTGACATCTTTCTAATGATGCCATCATTATTGATATTTTTTGTCATGTCATGATCCTCTTGGCCACTTGTCATGAGAGTTGAGGAATAAATTTAATTAATGAATTTAGAAAATAAGAAATTCCAATAGTCATGGAATTTTATATTATAATAAGTTATGATAATTAAATGAGTTTAATTAACCTAATGAAATGTGAAGCGAATTTTGAAAGTCAAAGAACCATTTGACATAATTGATCCCAAAACATCTCTTACAAAGTTGGAATTTGACTTGGGATGAATTAAGTGAAGCTGATAGTTGTGTATGGTGTATTTCCCTAATTAGGAATGCCCTAATACATTTCAAAAGATGCACATAAAGTGCATGGAAGAATTTGGGTGTTTTGGTGATTTGTGTGTTATTGTTAAAAATAGTTCTAATTACAATTTTAACATAAGAATGGTGAGAATTGAGTGTTTATAAAAACAACTAAGTTTGCCATTTCATTTCACAGTTAGTCTTATTTAAATTGATTGCACCTTATCGAATTAAATATTTATTTTCATTCTAATTATAAAAATATCATTTTCAACATTTGATTAAATTTATCTTTATTATGCTTTGTTCACATATTAATATAAATTTTGACAAAACATATTGGTAAACCCACTTTTTCATTCAAACATTGCTTCAAAATATTTTTCCTAGTTTTAGATAAATTCTTGAGCATTTGACCCAGAAAATAATTTTATTTCTACATTGGTTCTTATATCTTACTTTGAAAGTATCTTCTTTTAATCTTAGATTTCATAAGAATTTACTAACCTCCATACACAAAAATTTCCATTTTATTTTTAACATTTCATTTTCTACTATTGTTTGTAGCATCTTTTCCATGTTATTTTTCTATGCCATCTAAAAAACCTACTTCTCATATTCCTTTTAAGTGAAGTGATAGGTTAATAAAAGACCCTATTGGACACATTCAAATACCACTATTAAAATGTATTCTACTAATGAAAACATTGATCCCTCTTATTTTCATAAATAAATAATTGATGAATATTTTCTATAAGATAATCACAATGAACAAGCTACTAAAGATGATCATAATGAAATAGATACCCAAAAGCTCATATAGGATTCATTCTAATGAACTCAATGGGGTAGATTAGTCACAAGTCCAATGTTTATCCAAATTTTAAGAAATAATACATTGAATGCCATAATATATACATAAAATAATTGAATTTATTTTAGCTTTTTAAAGTGTACAAAAAAAAATAAATTCTACTTTCACTTAGTAATAATCACTCTTTCACATTGTAAATCCTACCATAGGTGTTTCTACTCCTATTGTTGATAATTTTATTACATTTACACCTTTAGGCTTAGGGAGATGAAAGATCCCAAACTAAATTTGGAGACACAAAATATATAGGTTCTTACAAGACAAAGATATAAATCTGATTATTTGTCTTTAGAGAATGCTGATACAAAATATATTGCCCAAATTTGCTTCAACAGTGAATAATAAAAAATTACACTACACAGCTATATTATATAGGGTATAATGAAGCCCAAATAGGCAAGAACCTAGAAGTATGCACAAATCTGGATGCTGTGTGAGAACACATCACCGACGTCGGTTCTTTTGTCGACGTCGGTCGATACACTGCTGCCATCAGTCGCTGGTGGTGATCTCTGCCTGCTGGTGACTCTGCCACTGCCTGACTGTCGATGTCGGTTGCTGATCAGCTGATGTTGGTCTATCTACCGATGTTGGTCACTTAGCTACCGATGTCGGCCTCTGTAATACCCTACAGCCTGCAACTGTGATCTGTGCCCTTCTCTTTTCTAAATCTACTGGTACGGCTTGGTACCGATCTATATAGATTCCATACCCAACTTGATCTGAAGATATAAATATATAAATCTTAAATCAAATCAATGAATAAATACCTAGAACCCTCTGCATATGCTAAACCCCTGATCTATCCATGACTGTCCTCTGAAGTTTCAGCTCTGATCAATATGCACAACCTGAATTTCATCATGAATCCACCCCTGAAAAGTGCTAGGTTTTCATCCAATCCAATCTACTGAAGGTTTGCGTCCTCAAAGATTTTTGAATCACAGATTCAAGCTTCACAATTCAAATATTTTAGCAACAAAGATATTCCAAATGCTTTGCCCTCCACTTATTTTAAAGGCTCCCAAGAAATAGAAGAAGTCAACTTTATTTTATTATGCTTATTTTATTTATTTCCATAATAATTAAATTAATTAATTAAAGTTATCCTTTTAAAGAAATCTTAATTTTTGGACAACTTAAATTAATTAAATTAATTAAACCATTTTAACAGAAATTTGGGGACATTACAGTCCTCCCTTCCTGGAGATTGCTTGTCCTCAAGCAATTTGCTCCTGATACCCAATACCAACTACCTGGATTCCATATTATTCTACTTGCAAATTCTATCAGAAACCATTTATCTGTGAATAAAGTCTCCTTATTTCTCCTAGAGAGTAAGCTGATAATTCTCAACATGTAATTAGCAAATTCACCATCACATACCTTACACCAGCGCTACTCTGATTACTAAAATAAGAATGATGATCATAATTGGGAATGAAAATGCCCTGCAACAAATAGAATTATTTACCACATCACCTATAAAATGAGACTCCATCCTGTGAGATGACCCCTCCTTAGGATCTTGTGCTGCCTTCAAGATAATCTTCCTTCCCCCCAGACAGGAATTCTAATGCATACGATGGTGATCAATAATGTAGCGCCCAATACCCTATAACCACTGCATGCCCAAGACCACATCATAATCCTCTCAAGGAAACACATAAAAATCATTGGTCAGAGTGTAATCCCCCATCTGAATGCTAAGCTATGGAATCCATACAACCCAAAACTGCACCATCTGCCACCTTTACCCCAAAACCACCAAACTTCTCATACTGTAAAACTAACTTCTGGTCAATGAAGTTATGTGTTGTATCTACCAATCACGACCCACTTACCCTTAAGTGTACCTTTCAACCAAAAGGCATGAAAGTTAGAATAACTGGAGAGGGTAGCCATAATTACTTTGGCTGATGCCAAAGGCTTCGGGGTGTCTAACTCCAACTGTGTCTGACCCTGCTCAATATTATCCTCAATGTCTGTATCAGGAATCTCCTCATCTCCACACTCAGAAGTTACCTCAATCAAATGAACCTTTCCTTTACCCATGCAATGGTGTCCTGGTTCCCATGGATCTTTGTAGGAAAAACATAACTTTTTCCTCCTCAAGTCATTCCTAGTCTCCTGATTCATCCAAGGATTTATAGAGGATGACCCTTCTTTAATTTGTGGTGCATTGGCCTTCTGTACAGGCCGAGAGTCCGTGGCTATTTTCTTATCACCCTGATAAGAAGTGGGAACAGTATCCAGTCTCAATGTCACATCAATGGCATCCTTAAGAGTGGTTGGTTGGAAAGCACGTACCAGTCCCTTAAGTCTATCCTGTAATCCTTCAATAAATAACATCACACTCCATCTCTGAGGCATATCAGGTACCATAACTGCAATACGCTAAAACTCATTAATATAAGTTTCTGCGTGACCACTCTATCTAAGATGACCCAAATCCCTGTAGTAAAGTTCTGTATCCTTACGGTCAAACCGTGCAATAAGTCTCTCAGTGAACTCAGCATAGGAGTGAACTAAGGTGTGATCCTGGGTGACCAATCCATGGTGCCACCAATCATATGCAATCCCCTCTAAATGCAACACCGTAAAATGAATGGCCTCACGCTCAGGCATGGGCCTCAAAGAAAGATATATGTCCAGCTTGTGGACCCAAGCTCTTGCACTAGTCTCTCCAGAGCCATTATATGGAGCCAATATCTTCATAGCTCTATTGAGGTCATGATTATGCTGCTGCTGTTGGTCTATTACCCCAATTTTGAATCTGATTGCGTCTCTATGCTATGCACAATACTGGGGAAAAGGAAAAACCTCCCTAACCTCTGGGGGTAAAGCTCTCCACTATACTGTGGTTGCCAAAACGGACTCTTGGAACCCCATCTCTAGTGGATCCACCTGTACTGGTTGTCCACCTGGGACAAACTGAGGTAGTAATGGTCTATTTGGAGTAGGTGTATGATGATGATTTCGCCTAGAGGAATGATGGGAGCTCCCCACTGAAGAATGGGAATGGTGACTATGCTGACTGGACTGATGGGTATGATGACTACCTGTCACTGAAACTGATCTATTCCTTCTACCTCTGTGTCTATCCACCTCTAAACGCTCCATGGTATCTTGTAATCGGTCTAGAGCCTACAATCTTGGGCTGGGAGTGATGAGGGTCCTCATCATCTCTCTTTCTTCCTCATCCTAGTTTCTATGGGCATTCCTTTGTTCTTCGGCCATGATAGGTTCCTGTCCTAAACCCAACTCTCACTCGTACTGAGCTCTACTACGTGTAAAATATCTATGGCTTCTATCAAATCTTTTAGGATGCATAGAAATAAAATATATTTACCCCTATAGGCTGGCAAGATGCATGGCTCTGATACCACTGAAATATCCCAAACTAAATTTGGAGACACAAAATATATAGGTTCTTATAAGACAAAGATATAAATCTGATTATTTGTCTTTAGAGAATACTGATACAAAATATATTGCCCAAATTTGCTTCAACAGTGAATAATAAAAAATTACAGTACACAGCTATATTATAGAGGGTATAATGAAGCCCAAATAAGCAAGAACCTAGAAGTATGCACAAATCTGGACGCTGTGTGAGAACACAGTCACCGACGTCGGTTCTTCTATCGACGTTGGTCGATACACTGCCGCCGTCAGTCATCTAGTGGCGATCTCTGCCTGCTAGTGACTCTGCTTGTGACTACCTGACTATCGATGTCAGTTGCTAATCGGCCGATGTCGGTCTATTTGCTGATGCCGGTCACTTAGCTATCGATGTCGGCCTCTGTAATACCCTGCGGCCTGCAACTATGATCTGTGCCCTTCCCTTTTCTAAATCCACTGGTACGGCCTAGTATCGATCTGTACAGATTCTATACCCAACCTAATCTAAAGATATAAATATATAAATCTTTAATCAAATCAATGAATAAATACCTGGAACCCTCTGCATATGATGAACCCCTGATCTACCCAGTGACTGTCCTCTGAAGATCAAGCTCTGATCAATATGCACAACCTGAATTCCGTCATGAATCCACCCCTGAAAAGTGCTGGGTTTTCATCCAACTCTTCTCCAATCTGCTGAAGGTTTGCGTCCTCAGAGATTTTAGCTGAATCACAGATTCAAGCTTCACAATACTCACAATATTTTAGCAACAAAGATATTCCAAATGCTTTGCCCTCCACTTATTTTAAAGGCTCCCAAGAAACTTCTAGAAGAAGTCAACTTTATTTTATTATGCATTTCCATAATAATTAAATTAATTAATTAAAATGAATAAATCTTAATTTTTGGACAACTTAAATTAATTAAATTAATTAAACCATTTTAACAAAAAATTGGGGACATTACAGGAGAACACAAGGTTTACAATAGAAATCTATTCCTATGCCTAACTAAAGAGATCATACATGACATTTGATAACTACACATTACATCACCTACATTTCTTGATGCACAATCCCTCAAGAAAACTATTGAATTTTTGCATGCTAAGGTGATATAGTCAGAGCAAAATATACAAAAAACTATCCAATCATTATATTCCCAAGCCTTACTTAATAATCCATTAGTACCTGATATTGTATCATATCCTTTACCTATAGGATTTGTATCTTATAAAATTACACTATATGAGAGTAAAGGATACCCAAAATAATATCTAGACTCATGAAACATGTTTGGATTATGCTTTCAATGAAAAATTTCTGACCAAGTTATTCCCAAGAAACTTAAAATATTATACCTTGTGTTGATTTTATGATTTTCCTATTCAATCAATAAAACCATTAAATCCAATATAATATCATTTTCTTAATAATTTTTCCATCAAAATCAATGAAAATATTTATTATTCACAAATTACTAAGCTAAGAAAGGAACTAATGAGCTTATTAGTGACCATGTACTTTGTTATGAGACTGTGCTTGTTAAAATGAATAAAACATTGGTAGATAATGAATTACAATATATTTTCAAACAAATTTTATTTTTTCCTTTTCATGAGGAAATATTTTTCAATAAATTCATATAATTTGAGTAACTTTGTCATTTAATAAGATAAAGAGAAGTCAAGCTTCTTGCTTTGAACAAGCTCAAGTATGCACTTACATCTACTTTAACTTCCAAAATGAAATTAAAGCTAAACCAATAGATGCTAAAGTTGATCCAAAAATTATAGTTAATACTATTTCTAAACCTTTTAATAAGATTATTTTATTAGATCAACCAAGGAGGCAATTATCTAGATTATCATAACCACCTTATGAATTGATAAAAAAATTACTTGAATGTAATCTCATTACTCTCCTCCACCATTTAAAATTGACATGACTAAACCATAAGGTAAATTTTTTGATAAAAATGCATATTGTGATTGAATGGACATAATGGTCATTATAATAACAAATGTTTCAATCTCATGTACCTTATTCAAGATCTTATTGACAATAATGTTATTAAGTTAGGCACTCATATAGAGGAAATTAAGCCTCAATAGAATGAAAATGCTAAATTAAAGGTTTTTAGTGAACCATTTCCTAATTATGATACTAATAAGGATAATTCATAAGTGCATCATACTTACAATGCTTATCCACCTCCTATGTCATATGATTATCCATTAGATGGAATTATTGGTACAATTTATCAAACTACACAATCATGCCCTATGATTAATTTTAATGATAGTGAGATATTGAATGAGGATTATGATTTTCATGCTTTATGTATATGAGATTATATTGATCAAAAACAATGTTGTGACCAACACCCCCCATTATTTTCAAAGTAGGGACCCAATTTAAAATAACAAAATGAACAAAATATTTAAATAATTCATGAAAACAATCTTACAAGTTTGTTTGTTTAGGTCCAATAGTCCTTTGTTATTTCAAATTCTTGTTTTAATGATTGTATTATGGATAATTTAAAATTATAATTATATAAGAAAATTGGATTTATTTAGAGATATTCATGTTAGTTTTACTTACATTTTGGATTATTTTTACATTATTTGGGAAATTTGTGCTAAAATGATTTGTAAGGTTTTGTAATGGGATATTTATTTACTTCAATGCATTCCAAGTCTATTTACTTAGCTTATTTTATTGATTATGTGGTAATTTAATTCATGCTATTTATTGTAAGATTTCACATCTCATTCACACAACTTCATAGGTTCTTTGCAATATTTGGACTTCTTTGTAGGTAATGAAAGGCTTAAGTCATATTTCCACCTTATTTGAAGTAAGCCCAAGCATGCCACTGGGAATATTTTTTTAATCTCCCATCCCTATAAATTCTAAAATAAATTCTTAAAAATATTAAGTTTTCAAGTTGCAATGTTACAAAAGGGTGCCACTTGTCATCCATTTGTAACTCCTTGTAGTCCCTAAAATTTTTCAAAAGAACTAAATGGACTCATAGTGATCCATGTGGCACATTATTGTGTCCTAATAGTGCTCACAATCAAGGATTCAAAGATAAAATTAAGTCATAAAATATCCATTTCTATTTCAATGTCACATGTTGAGTTTCCACAAACTTGCATCCCTATATGTTTTCAAAAGTAGTTTATCAAAGACCAAAATTAATACAAAGCAATAGTGTCTTCACTAGTGGTAGCCTCACATTCATTTATGCCTTAAAATTACATCAAAAACATTTCACAACAATAATATGAGACTCTATGAGAAGGGTACACATGGCATAAACCTCCAACAAAAGGAAACAAAATGACCTGTTGCCAAAAACAATGATACTCAACACCATGAAACACCTTATCATGAACTTGTTACCTTTTGATAAAAATAAATAATTTTTTAAAAGATTAAGTCCTATGGATAATTAAGTCAATTAACCTATGACACATGTATTCATTCTAAGGGGTCTATGTAGTGTAGTCCTATTCTCGATGGGATGCAAATCAATCAATGAGTACCACTTGTCATCATCACATATATTTAAAGGAGAAGGGATTGTGTATTTCAAATCTTAAAGACACTATGTAAAATTACACTTCATGGAAAAATACATAGATAAGGATGCATGATGTGCATATCGATGGAGTCTAGTTTTTAGACTTGACAATGCCTAGCTACCAAAGAAAGACAAACTTATAGCCAAAGCAAAAACCATGTGACTCAAATGGAAAAAAATCAATTTTGATGGCCATTTATACCCTTTAAACCATCATTGAACTACTATAGTCATATACAATGCAAAATTTGGTTACTTGATTATGGCTAAAGATCCCTAATCTATAGGTCCTACTTACACAACCCTTTTAGGATTTTTTTCACTAATTCCCAGTCATCCACAACCTTTTGGACTTAACCCTTACATACCCAAGTAGCTATTTTAGGCCCATATATATCCCCTTAGGTCTCATTCCTTATGGACAATAACACCCAACTTGGATAAGAACACCAAAACCTACAGTGTTTTAATTATGGTGCTATTGTCCAAGTGAAAAATAGGTTCTAATGATCATTTTCTCCTAGTTCTTTATCCTAATTCATGTTAGCCTAATGAAAATTAATTTAAACCATGATCATTAAATCCCATATGAAAGGCCATTAAAAGTCCATTTAGAAGGGTCTACACTCATTTATAAGAGAGAAGTAAGAATAAAAGCAAGTACATTCAAACACTTTTCCCTATTATCTACATACAACATTCCAATATTATTCCAAACTTATTAAAATTATTTCACCAATCTATAGTCATTACAAGTACACCTAGTTTCACATCTAGTTACATTTTCATACACAATTACACCAAACACTTTAATGGGAGAACTGCATTAGCTTGATCCCTCCTCAGAGTATTGGTATGTAGGTAACGTCCCCACACACAAGGTGTGAAGTGTGTCCAGTGTATCCTTTACACACTAAACCCTTATCTTTCTTTCCCAAGTTACCATTCAACTTCAATCACAAAGAGATCCTATGGATTTTAAGATTAAAATAGATGCATAATGAGCTTCACAGACTTTCGAGCTTCAATATTTCACTAATAGGGTAACACTGACCTATTGATTAGAACCCAAAAAACTCAGATCACTTGGGCAATAATGCCAAAAAAGGACTACGATTCTAAATAATAAGGTGTCTCACTTTCAAAACTCCTATCCAATAAGTAAATGAATTTTAGGAACCTATTTTTGACACTATCCCAATCCTATACCTAAATTCTCAGACCCTATCTCAGAATAAGCTAAGTCATATTTTCTCTTATTTATTATTATTTTTAGAAAAGGAAAAAATACAATATATTTAAACAAATTACTCACCTAATTATTGCACATTATTTAATATTTTACCATACTTAGACCTATTTATTTAATTAGGAATAAAACTCCATTATTCTAAAAAATAGTAAAACATTTGGTGAACCCGACATACTTTAAATTTTTTCACAAAAACCCTAGAAACCCTAGGGTAAATTATTTATAATTTTTTTCCACATTTTCTTGATTTTTCCCATGTCTAAAAATTATAAATCTACAAATTAATTTCAAAATTATCATATATTTTGTTAAAACCCTAGTTTGCACATACTAGGCCCTTTTTGCATACAAACACATTCCAAACACTAGGAGAAATATATTGCTAATTTTAGAAATATTTTTTGATTTTTTATAAAATTTTCAAGAAAAATTATACAAATTTTATATAAATTCATATCAAAATTTTAAAATTATCATACTAGTTTTAAAAAAAAATCATTTAGGCACCTTAGTTGCATCAACTAGCTCCTAGTTATGTTCCACTAAATTTCCAACTATTTTCTAAATTTTATATTGTATACTTAGCTCATAAATTAAAACTAAATTTCAAAAATTCATAGTATTTTAAAAAAAAATTATTCAAACATCCCTAGTTGCATATACTAGCACCTATTTGCTTCTTGAGGTATCACCTTACATCCATAATCAAATTGTAAAACTGTTCATTTATTTACAAAATTTTCTTACATTTCTTACAAATAATAAGGAAACCATATTGGGCCCTATCATGTACATGAATGATGAAGTCTATCATATGTTAGTACAAAGTTTCATTCTTTACATTTCATGCCTATTTTTCATTATATGGGATGAAATTACCTAATTTATTCTTAAACATGTTAATATATCTCTTGCATCACCTCCCTTGGAGCCTCTACCCCATATAGAGTCATGTTACATGGTCCATTTCACTCTTCCCTAGGTCACTACCCATTGCCAGAGAGCCCAATTGACACCTTTTATCCCTCCACCTCTTTGACCCATCTATTATCTTTACTCTCCTCCCATATCTACTACTCCTCCTATATGGATAATATATAATGGAGTTAGAGATATTACTCAATGTACCACTATGCCTCCTCCACCTACCTAGGAGCCTTGTCACCCTATTATTCCTACCCATACTAGGCCCAACCCTCCCATACATGTAGATTTATAGAAGCTATATGACATTGTTAATAGTTGATAAATACTCTAGCTAAGATTTCTATGTTAGAACTACTTTAGAAAGCTAATGGATTCAAGGACATTCTTTATCAAGCACTCACTTAGTCTTCTATGCCTATTGATTTAGAATATTCTTATTTTGCATAAGTGGTCAAAACTTTAAAAACTATAGAAGATGTAATTTCTTTTGATAGTGAGGACATACCTTCTCAGATAATTATTGATCAAAATTTGCAACTATTCATAAAAGTTCAAATCAAAACTAGTTCAATCAAGAGAGTTCTTATTGATAGTGATTTTGGACTGAATATATATAATATCACATTCTTATAGGTGATGAGCATAGATTTGGTATCCATGAAAAATTCATATAAGAGAATTTGAGGGTTTGATGATATACCATGATAGACATTGGGCACTATTACTTTAGATATCATGGTGGGACCAAAAACCCTCTCTACATAGTTCTAAGTAATAACAGGTCCTCTCCACTATGATATTTTACTTGGATGACCTTGGATACATATTATGGGGGCCATTCCTTCTAATCTCCATCGATGTATTAAATTTCTCCATGAGGGATATCTATACACATGTCCAATAGACAATAATCCATTCAAATATTGTCAAACCATAGAGTCATCTTTGACTATTTTGCTAGATGGGACACTATATCTCATAGTACAACCACTACCTCATAGCATTTATCTTTATCAGATACATACATATGAGGTTGGAGAGACTAGAACTTATTTCACTCCTATATTTATAGTCTCACCTTTATCTCTAGATATTATACTAGTCATAATAGTTTTAGCCATTCTAGTTACTCCATCAGTCATTGTTTCAACACCTATTACACATCCACCATCACTGATAGCAGTACCAATAGTTCTAGTTGATTCCATAGTTACTCCACTAGTTATAGATACCTTTGTAGTAGTACCATCTTCTACTACTACAGATGATGAGACTCCTATATCATTGTTTCCCCTTGTCATAAATTCTAAGTTACCATATGTACATGATGTTGATATAGCTTCACACGCTTCTTCAGATGATGATATGACACCCACACTCATAGATGACTATTTGTGTGGATTGAGATTTACAATAGTTAGCCTAGAAGAGTACCAAAATGACTCTAGAGCTCTCATACCACATCTTACAACACTTTTAGCATCTCACAATACACTCTCAAGATATACTCCACACTCATGGCCATAATCAAATCATTTGGCACATATAGTTCACATGGTTACCTCTATGGATACAGAGATAGTTATTCAAATTTAGGTAAGAAACACATAACATCAACCATAATTTATGTTAAAAATATTACTTGATCATGGATTGATCACATTACCTACAATATGACATAGATATATCAATAGATTATCACATTAGGATGGTCACCAATTTTTTAATTTTCACAGGATTATAGGTCATGATACAAACTCATGTATAGATTTAGAGTAGAGATTGGATAAACTATAGGATTGAGGAGTTATTTATATTATATCACCACCACCAATAGATCTAACACTTCTACTAAAGTCATATACTAGTAGGACTAAACATCCCAGAGCAGAGTCATCATCTCCACCACTAGAGCAACCTTTAGTTCGCCTTCGGCATGATGACACCATAAACACAAAATTTGCACCTTATGATGATGATTTCAAGGCATTTTATGATGGCTATGACCCTTTCCTCCATTTCCATCCCTAGTAGGCTCCATTCTTGGATCCCTTCCCCCTCTAACCTAGTCTTTTATATTATCATGTATATATTGATTTATTCACATGCTTGTACATAGTTTTTATTTAGTATTGCTTGTATATAATATCTTCTACTTAATTGTACATAACTTATAAAAAAATATAAAAGTTACAAAATTACAAAATACTAAAACATTCAAATAATTTAAAAAACACCAAAAACATTTAGATTATATGCATCATCTATGTTTTACATTTCTACTACTGAGTTATACTTACATTTTCTATTCTATGCTATTGTTTGTTGATTATCTACATTACCATGCTTCATTTGATCTTATTCGAGTGTGCATAGTAAATTATAGTTCCTTGATTGCTTCATTCTACCCATTGAGGGGGCATCCTACTTCTGCATTTGAGACACACATCAACATACATCTTCCCACTGAGGGCATATTATACATGACTACACCATCTAGGTTATGTCATTCCTACACCACACACTCTACTTATCATGTTGACATACATTACTTACTAGATTACATAGATTACTACATCAATATTTCACTAGTATCTAGCACTTGTGTATTATCTTATCATATACCTAATCTTGTACTGAATGTGTCTTACATACTTTCATTCTTATTTTGATTAGTTAGATGTGATTGTACCTTTCTAATTTTTACATGATTTAATTTTTTACTTTACGTAGCTAGATGTGATTGCATTTCTAGGTCTAGTCTTGTTTTTTATGTGTGATTTAGGAAATTTTCTAATGTCCTTTACTTCTATTCATGTGTCTGTAAATTTGGACATTTTTCTATTTCCCTTACTTGTAATCTTCTATGTGCCTATGGCCCTTGTGCCAATTTTTGCTTGTTTCAAATTATGTGCATGTGGAATTTGAACATGCCTTGTATGTTTGTTTTCTAGTTTAAGTGAAATGTGCCCATGTCACTTATTTACTTGGCCCCTTGGTCACCCTTGTATTATTCTTAATCAATGTGCTTATTTTCTTGATTGATTTTTTTATTGTTACAATCCCATGATCCATATCATGCATTTTCCTTGCTTTCTTGGATACCATGATGGCCATCATGCTCCATCCCTCCCTAACATTTTTATTTCTATTTTAGTACATTTCACATGATTTTACATTTTTATATCTATCTAGGCACATCTCTATTGATCTAACAAAATCTCAATACAAATATTACTATATCTTTTTGATTATCATTGCTATATCATGTATATTTCTAGCTTAACACACTTATAGGGATTCTTGTTCTAAGGGTAGTCATTTTAGGGTACTTATTCTTACCCTCAAAAAAGGGGAAAAAAAAAGGGTTTTATCATAGAGATCAAATATCCTAGTAGTCAAAACAACAACATTTAGATCACCCAGTTCAGAATCTAGAGGTTAAACTAGTCAAAATAGAATAAAAAAATACTAATAATTCTAGATCAATAACCAGTTTCAACATAGGAAAACAAAACTAAAAATGGATAATAGAACCAAACATAAGGGTGTCCTCATTTTGGTGCTCTTATCTAGGAAAAAAATTCCCAAGTTTTCTAGTAGTAGGTAAAAGCTTTAACTAAGCTATAGTTTTTGCACATCCAAAATAATTAGAATCAATAGTTTCAGTACATTTTTCTTAAGGAATCCAAATATAGGGGGTATCATGCATGGCATGATGGATATTAATTCTAGTTTTATATTAGGTAGTTGACATAACTTCCAGATTAGAATCCATGTTCCATACACTAATGATTGGGGGTAATGTATGTGGCACATTGGTCTTCTTTTATTTTTGAGTTCAGTTTATTACCTAAGCATTCTCAATAGTTGTGTGCCTTAGTCTATCTATAGGTGGTTGGTATATTTTTAAAGTTTAACTTCCTGAGTACCCAAGTTGGCTTTCACATGAGCTTAGTGCATTAGTTTCAAAGTGGCTTTTATACAGGGCAAATCTCCATCTTTTGGAATGGTCAAGAGTGGCCTAGTTTTTAGCATACATTCAGCTATCCATGCCACATTTTTAGATTTTTATAACATCTATGGGCTCCATGAGCCATCTCATATGAAATTTATTCTATACTGGTATCACTTCATATCTTCACTTCATAAGGCAATGATGGAGCTAAAGGGTCAACCTTTATATTCTTGAGCCACCTATTCAGAGGGATTAGACACATAGTCCAAACATCGATTAACACATGTATGATTTGTTAACTTCACTTAGTGGGTGATGTTGGAGCCAAAGGGCTAACATTTGTATTATTGAGCCACTTTTTAGGGAATTGAACAATCAACTCTGTTCATGATATAACTTTTGGTATAACATCATCCAGCATAATCCAACATTGCTCAACCTTATTCAGGATCACAATAGGTTTTTTATTGGTTCATGTACTTGGTGAGGTGTATTCATTCCTTTCTCTTCTTTTTTACTTTACTCAACTTTTGTATTTTCTTATTTTATAACACATATACTAATAAATTATCTACTCTTTATTTCATTTAATAGATTCACACTTGCACAATGTTCTCTCTATTCACTATCCAACATTACTCATCATCACATAAGCTTTATGGCTTCACCTTTGTAGGTAAGTTCAAGTACACTTTCTATTTTTTCCCTTTATCCTAGTATTTTTCTTTGTTGTATCAATAATATAAATTGGGGGGGGGGGGAATGTAATCATATAAATGCAAAATTTGGTTTCTTGATTATGGATAAAGACACTTAATCCATATGACCTCCTACTTAATTGAAAAATCCTTTTAGGATTTTCTTTCACTAATTTCCAGTCATCTACAAACTTTCAAACTTAACCCTTATAGACCCAGGTAACTCTTTTAGGCCTAAATCCATCCCCACAAGTCTCATTCCCTCTAGATAACAATTACCAACTTGGACATGAGTGCTAAAACCTAGGGTGTCTTATTTTTGGTGCTATTATCTAAGTGCACAATAGGTTCTAAAAATAATTTTCTCCTAGATCCTTATCCTAATTTGTGTCAGCCTAATGCAAATTCATTTAACCCATGATTATTAAATCCCCTATAAAAGGCCATTCAAAGTCTATTTAGAAGGGTTGACACTCATTTAAAAAATAGAAGCAAGAATACAAGCAGGTACATTCAATCACTTTTCCCTATTCTCTACATATAGCCTTCCAATATTATTCCAAGCTTATTCAAACCCTTACACCAGTCCCTAGTCATTCCAAGTACACCTAGTTTCAAATCTATTTTAATTTTCATACATAATTTCACCAAGAACTTAAATGGGAGAACTACATTATCTTGATCCCTCCTCAGAGTATTGGTATGTAGGCAATGTGCCGACACACAAGGTGTGAAGTGCATCTAGCGTATCATTTAAAAACTAACCCCTTATCTCTCTTTCCTATGTTGCCATTCAACTTAAAGCACAAAGAGCTCCTAGGGATTTAAATATTAAAATAAACATACAACAAGCTCTTTAGACTTCCATGCTTTGATATTTCACTGGTAGGGTAACACATACCTATCGAGTAGAGCCCAAAAAACTTAGATCACCTAGATAATAGTGCCAAAAAAAGACTACAGTGGCAAACAATAGGGTGTCCCACTTTTGGCACTCTTGTCTAATCAAAAAATGAAGTTTAGGAACCTATTTTTGACACTATCCCAATGTTTTACCTAAATTCTTAGACCTTATCTCATACCAGATAGCTCAGAATAAGGTGACTCATATTTTCTCTTATTTATTACTATTTTTTAAGAAAGGCAAAATTATAATCTATTTACACAAATTAGTAGCCTAATTATTGCACATTATTTAGTAATTTACTATATTCATACCTATTTATTTAATTAGGAATAAAACCCATTATTTCTAAAAATAATAAAACACCTATAAATGTCAAAATGGCACACATAATTTATATAACATTGAAAATGAACATGCAAGGGATTATAAAAATCATGAGCATGGAAAAATCATTAAAAAGGGTGGATCCATTATGCATATGGAGATAAATTGATTAGTCAAGAAAGAAATAAAAATGGTCTAAGGTGGTTCCATAATAATAAATCCTAACAAAATCATCATATGTCTAGGGCTCTAGTGAAGAGTAATATCTGATTCTGATTTTACATTCTCACTCTTGATTCTTTTCTTTTCTTTTTTTTATCTCAGTATCAAGGTTAAACAGGTCCCTTTCCCATAAACATAAAAGCAAAAAGAAATCCAAAAAGGCCTGGATTAGTAAATTTTTTGTCAAGGCATTAAACATCTAAACCAAATTTATATATCAAAAGTTTAAACTACATATATAAACCAAAATATAGTTAAACCAACTATATACCAAAGAAATCCAAATAGGAAAAATTCCTTTCCCACTTTAAAAATTAGCCATTATATTTTCTTGCTATTAATCCAGAATAATTACTTCAATTCTTTCCCTTCACTATCAACCATCATACCTAAATCCATCACCCTTACTTTCTTCAATAACCTAGGATATTGGCCCTTTTGAACCTGATCACTTTCCACTGCAACTGAATGGATCATTTCTAAACCTTTATTAGACCTTGAAGCCATAGAGACCACCACCTTTAAGAAATTTAGACTTTTTTTTAGCTTCCTTGCACCAGATTATCTTTCCTCTAGTCTCTCCACCATGAGGGCTCCTTAAACAAGCCTCTTTCCACTCTATGCACAAGGCACTTAATCACTTTAAATATTCCCAATGACCTATAGTTAGCCCTTCAAACCTCTAATTATAGAATTAGAAGCAATATATCCTACACTAAAGGCATGACTATACCCTTAGAATCCTCCTTCTCTTTTACCCCTAAATAAACTTCTTCAACCTAAAAATGGTAGTACTTGAAAAGGTACTAAAGATAACAAATCAATTTATGACATCAGACTTACCTTGTGCTTAGGACAAATGAAAAATTCCACCATTTTTTTAATTTTATCCCTCTTAGAAACCACAAGACATAAATTGCTAGTAAAGAGGGATGTCAAATTAGAGTTGATTCACATTCTTTTACTTTTAGTTAGCACCTCCTCCACAACCTCTACAACTTTGACAATAGGAATATATAAAATGGTCATTAGCCTCATCTTGGTAACATTAACTATAAACACCAATCTCCTTTATTTTATCCCTACTAAACTTTAATGTCCAACCCAAGAATTCAATGAACTCAAGATCCATACTGAGAAATGCAACCAAACTAGCTAACAAAACCCTAAAACCAAAAGTGATTCCTATAACCAAGATATGTATTACCCTAAGCTCCTCACATAAAATACCATTTCAAATCCATCTATGCTTGCAAGCTTGCCATAAATACTATCATCATTGCCACTTCCACCACCCTATCTCCAATGTAAGGCACATCAAAAAGAAAAACTCACCACCACCTCTTTTCAAAATTTTATAAATTTTATCAAAATTTAATAAAATTAAATAAAAAATTATTAGAGGTCTATCAACTAAATCCCCATGCAGTCACTCCAACCTTCTTTAACATTTCTAACCCTAGAAATCTCTATTTGATCTATTCACACGTTAGTAAGGAAATCGACAACTTAATTGCTTTCCCAAAAGTAATGTGAATAAATCCACTCTAAAAAATGATTTAGTTTAAGCCAAATAATCACAAGAATGTTATCCATTTTCTAATATTTAGGCTTTTGACCTTTTAGGTATTGGATAACAACTTGAGAATCCCCTTTAATTTCTAAAAAAGAAATATTGCATTCCAAATCTAACTCAATTCCAATTATAAGTGCCTAAGCTTTCACTTCATTATTAGTTCCATCAAGTAGTTTCAAGCAGATAACTCTTATTGAGGATCTGATGCAATATTTGATTACACACCCAACCCCTAAAGCTCCTATATTCCCTCTAAAATCCCCATCCAAATTTAGCTTAAACCAACTTAGCTAAGGAGGAGACTAGACTGCTTCATTCCTTTTTCTGTTATTCTTCTGATCTACTATTGACCCATTAATGGGTGGGGGGGGGTTTAATATTTTTCCATTTAGCACACATTGGCATATCCCATTGAGTCAAAAAACCTTATTTCCTTTATTTTTGTGTAGACACCACTTCAGACATGGATAACTCCATTTCCCTTAAAACTAAATGAAGTGGGTGCTCTCTTTCCTCAAAGATACAAGCATTTATTTCTTTCCAAATTATTTAGATAATAATAGGTAGACAACATATCCATAAGATATATAACGAATGATTCACGTTTCCCATTGGCCATGAAGAAAAGGCATAAAAAAGAGTATGAGGCCAATCTGAAGCCCAATTGAAACATAACTAAATCTAACACTAATTAGCAAATGAATAGTTAAACAAAAGATAATCTACATTTTATTCCTCTTCCTTACATTAACATCATCTCAATGATCCAAAAAACCCCATTTTATTTAGGTGATCTTGTGTGAGAATGTGAATTTGAACCACTAACCATGCAAAGGCCCCTAATTTTTGAAGTCCTTCCTTACCCCAACATAGTAAATTTGCCCATGCTAGAGAAACATCTACTGCTTTAGCCATATGATAACCTAGATTTATTGTAAAATCACCAATTTTATCTCTAATACAATGAAGTTTATCTTATTTATTATTGATAAATATTTTCCTTAGCAACAAACTATATTTCAATGCCCTTACTTAAGCCTGAGGGATTAAAAGATCCAATAGGATTTTTCCACTTGCATACTACTCTCAACCCATTAGGTAGAATATACAAGTAATCCACCACCTTGGATCCCCAAAGATTTTTAAATAAAACTTTGATTTACATTCCTTGAAATTTTTTTACTAGGGGGTGATGCCAATTCTAAGTATCCTACCAAAAATCTACATTCCTCCCATTATTAACAATCTAGGAAACATGATGAGATATGATCATTCTACAATTTAGAAAGAAATTCCAAACATGGGAACCTATATGGGGACTTTATACTATCATGATACTCTCTAGTACCTCAAAACCAAGATATTTGGCCCTAAGAAGTTTGTACCATAGCCTATCAAAAATAATTAACATCTTCCACACCAATCTAGCCCCCAAGGCTAGATTATGTAGTTTAATATCTTTAATACCTAGTACACATCTCTATTTCCTTTTACACACCTTTTCCCATTTAATCTAAGGATGTTTATTGTCCTCTCAAGTCCCTTGCCACATAAAATATTTTCATGATCCTAGTCAACACTCTAAGAAATTGATCCATGGTCTTAACACATAGAAATAATAAATGGGTAGAACATTAAGAATTGATTTAATCAAAAGTGATTCTACCAGCGAGAGAAAGGCCACTTACCTTTTCAAGAACTTATGTGAGGTTTAAATATGTCAATCACTTATTTTCACATTTTGAATTTACCTTCCCCCTTTAAATAAAGGGACCTCCAAATATTTTCTAGGAATCTTTCTTATATTAAAACCTAAAACTCTTCCCAAATTAATTTATTCCTTACTCAAGCAATTGAAAAAATAGATTTTAGACTTACAATCATTCACTCTTTGGCCAAAGGCTTGTTTATATTTTTGTAAAATTATTTTTAACTCCATGGCTTCCTCCAACATTTCCTTCTCTAAGAGAAAAATATCATCTACAAATTGATGATGAGTGAGGTTATCTAGATTATCAAACAATTTGAAGACCTTGTAGCCTACCACTCACCTTAGCCTCTTTGACCATTCTTCCCAGTGCTTCATCCATCAATATCAAAAGAAAAGGAGAAAGGGGAGTCCCTTTCCTTAAACCTCTAAAAATGTCAAAAAATCTTGATGGACTACCATTTACCAGCACAAAAAATTTGGGACTCGACACACAACTAAAAAACCCAATCACACCATTCCTTATTGAAACCAAATTTCTTCAAGATGTTAAACATGAACTTCTAGTTCACCCTATCATAGAATTTACTAATGTCCAAATTAACCATTATGCCTTTTTTATGGTTATGTAAAAGGGAATGAATAATTTCATGTGCCACAATTATCCCTTTCTTGAATACTTGTACAAGGCACAAATCCATCTTGTTATTTATAAATTAAATTTTCAATCAATGGTTTCAATCTATTTGTAATAGCCTGAGAAATGATCTTATACACCATATTACATAAAGCCACTAGTCTATAATCACTGAAGGAGGCTTGAGTTTCCCCTTTAGGAAACAAAGATAAAAAGTAACATTCAAATATGGAGCTACTTTCATCTTTATTCTAGATTCTTCCACCATCTACCACACATCTTCTCCTAAAATTTTCTAGAAGGATTGAAAAAATACTCTAGGAAGCCATTTGGACTTGGAGCTTTATCCTTAGCCATAAAAAACACCACTTTCTTAACCTCTTCTAGTGAGAAGGGGAGCCATAATATTATTATTCATGGCTTGAGAAATCAAAGAGGGAATTAGAGGGAAAAAGAAACTATGTGCTTCCCCATTCAAACTATCCTCTTTTTTCAACAAACTTTGGAAGAACCAAGCAATTTTAGACCTTATTTCCTCTATTTCCTCTAAAAACACCCCCTACCTAGAATGAATTCCAGTGATCCTAGTGACGTTTCATCTTGATTTAACTAAAAGATGAAAAAAGATAAGTTTCTATCACTATATTTAAGCTAATTTTCCCTGGATTTTTATTTCCAAAAATCCCTTCTTTGAATAAAATTTCTTCATAATCCTTAATCAAGGTTTTTTCAAGATCCTAAGATTAAGCATCCACCCCCCATTTAAAAACTTTGTCATTTAGGATATGATGTTCAAATTCAATCCTTATTTTTCCTAGAATATATTCTTAAAGTAATCTTCATTCCAAATTTTATGTTTACCCTTTAAAAATTGTAACCTTTTACACATCTGATACACTTAAGAACCTGGTAGTAACAAACATTGATTCCAAAAATGATAAATATACTTGAATAGAGAGGGATATATTAACCAAATTAATT
>JARHVA010001232.1:0-130000 GCA_037957365.1 Torreya grandis
AGAGTTTATCTTTTCCTATACAATTCAATATTATTTTTCATACAAATATAATTTTATTTTCATAATATTTGGAGAGATATTTTCAATATTAATTTAAGCATTTATAGGAATAATTCACTTATTTAAGTGTGTAGCTTCTTTCATTTGTTTTATAATTCACATTTGGTATCATTGATGGTTTCATATTTATAGACAATAAAAATGTCATCTAACACAAATTTTAACTTTGTAATCAAGTGTTATATTAATCCTATTTTTTTTAATACATATCTTAAATTTCAACTTATTTCTAATAATTAGAAAATCATCAACCTAGTATCAATATTGATCAAATATTTAAACTAGTATATATTTTAGATAAATTTAAGTAAAATATATTGAGATATCATTGTCTCACACTATATAGATAAACACTTCTTTTGTCTATGGAGGACTCACATCTAAGACTCACACAATCTCTTTCTTCTACTGCAATCAATTATCATACTTATACTATATTTTTCAGCAATTGACAATCTATATACAAAAGTCTATAACTTATTTAAATTAACTATTTACAATTTTATTTAGCTATTTTGTTTATGTTGCATATTTATTTCTCTAATATACAAGTTTTATTAGCATCATTTTATTTTATAATGTTCTATATTTATCAATAAATGAAACTATTTTTCGCATTGTGTGACATTTACTATTAGAAAAATTACTATTACTTTTTTGATACTATTATTTTGATTTCAAAAACATAAAAATCAAATAAAATATATTGTTTAACATAAAAACAAGTACTAACCACTACACAATTTTTATTTATCTCTCACACACCAATATTGAAAAATAAATTTTATGAAAAATTCATTCCTTTTATTTATAACCTTTTAAATTCAGGGACATTCCTAATAAATATCAAGAAAATTTAAATAAATAAATCAACAAATATTTTTTACATATAAACAATAAACATAACCCACTATATCTATATACCTTTATCATTTGCACTAACATCATAGACATATACTTGTTTAATATCCTTAAATAAAAATTGTATGCAAGAGATTTAAAAAGATAATATGCTAGATTTTGAACATGAGTTTCCAATAAGGTCAATACACTCACTATCTCACATAAATTGAGAAATACGTACAAACACTCATAAATTGAGAAATACATACAAACACAATATTTTAGAGGTCAAAGAGTATTCACATAATCATTTATTAGCATGTAATAAAATTCTTATACAAGGAATGTAAAATATTTGTTAAATTTGTGACCTAGTTTAGTAAGACGTGTGTCACTACTTTATTATAAAACATGGACCACCTTATTCATAAACATATTTAACAAATTTAGAAAATATTACGAAGAAAAGTTTAATTATAACTTTACACCACCGAAAATAAATAAATAAATAATCCACAATAAAAGAAATGACTAACACAGCAAAATGATACGGAGTATTAAAAAACTGAATTGAAAGTTAAAGAATCCCTTTTCCTTCAAAGATTAATTGTTTTATAGCACTTTGACAACATGTGGACGTAACTGTTCTTTGGCTGCTACTCGTTTGTGTCCCTTTTCCTTCAAAATTTACCTTTACAATATGGTTTACACTCATCCAAAAAGAATATATCTGTGCAATAATAATATTCACAAGTAGGATGGAGATTCTATGGTGTGCGTAATACACTGACTAGTGCACATGTGCACACTTTTTTATAAAATATTTATAGCGTACATATAACAATTACATGTACATGAAATGACTTAAGAACAATTTTTATTAAAAGGTGCATGTCAAAGAGACACAAAAACAAAATTCACTATTAATTTAAATTAAATATAATAGCATGTGTTAAAAAAAATTGAAATTATATTATAATTAATTTTTTAAATTAAAATTTGAAACTTGTCAAATGAGATTTTTATAGAAATATCTAGATTATAATTTATTTGTATATTGTATGAAATTAGAAATGATTGAAAACAGTTTTAAAAGTAGTCTTGATATAGAATTTAGACTTTTTTATAATGTAATCTTTCTCTTTCTCTTGATTTTGAAAGATCATTTTCATTTTTAATATTGATGTTGAACATAACTTATAGGTTTTGGTTACAATGAATTTTCCCAAATTCATTTGTTTGTTATTTATGTATATGTATATGTATATTTATAATTGTTGAAGAAAATTAATAATAATAATTTTTTTTTAAAATAATTAAAACTAATAATATTTATTCAAATACATAGGCATGCAATAATAATATCATTTTAACCTACATTCATTTGTCAATAGGACAACTTCCAAAAATAAGAAATTTATTAAAATAAAAATTGTCAGTAATATTCAATCAAATTGAGCCACTTTATCGAGATTAATCTTTATGTGTATTCTCTAATTTTATATTATAATATTCTTATGAAATTCTCAACATATCAAAAACACATTCACCTAAATAACAATAAGTGTCAAAGCATTAGAAGTGTCAAAGCATTAAAAGTGCGAATACCTTTTATATTTCTATTTATATTATGTTTTAAAAAATTAAAAATTATAATTTTCAGAAACTAAACTACGTTACTCTTATGTAGTATTCCCTAATCATTATCAAGTTTAAAATATTTAAATCCAAAATAATTATATACAAAAATAATATATATACAACTATTTTAAATTTAAATATTCTAAACTTGCTAATAATTAAAGACCACTACATAAAATAAAATTGGCTTTGCACCCACTCCACTGTATTCTCATGTTTTCATTCTTTCATATACCTTTTCCATGGTGTGGCCATCTCATATTTCTTTTTGAATGAGGCCATTTTTTATACTGGTTTTTCAATGGTGATGGTTATGTCACATAGTTATTCTGTTGAAGCAAAGTAGATATAATTCATGTGGTTTGAGCACATCTTCACACACTATTTTGTGGTGATTGGAAGCCTTTTTGAAAAATCTACACATTTTGTGGCATTCTATTAAAAAAAATGGTTAGGCACAGCGTAAACACCTGATCCTTGAATGTTATGGGTTTGTTAGAAATTCCTCTGCATGAAGAAATCTTGTTAAATTAGCACTCCTACCACACACACGTGTAATTTGGGGTAAAAGGCAAAATGAATTTCCTTCAGTGCTTTTGCCTGCTATATGGAGTCCCATCATTGCGCATATTTTAAATTATTCTATCATATCCAATTTTAAGTTAGAAATACATTTTACAATACAAACCATGTTTGTTCATGTACCAAAATATCTATATAATCAATTATTCTAACTCTCTTCTCTGGAAAGCAATGTACTCACTGTATCGGGTAGTTAAACAGTTATATTAGTATCATACATTTGTGACTAGCGTAGTGTCAATATTGCCGAAGAAGATCTTGACCCAAATATTCATAGAGTGCAAGGAATGGAAACTGGATTTCCTCAAGCATAATTTGTTGAATGTTACTGTCTTGCTGTTTCGGTGAAGGTGACCACAATAAATTATCAAATGCCAGCAACTTTTCGTTTGAAAAATTGGCGGGGGCATCACCATTTACACACAAGTGTTTAGGGAACTCCCCCGGCCCGAACTCAATTTCATTTACCAGTGATCTGCCCATCCAAACTGCATTTCCCCAGTCATTATTACCATTGCCAATATCATTTGTGGTCTTCAAGTCCATATCTAGTGCCATCTGGCTGTCGCAAGGGTATCCTAAGCCTGACCCACATTCAAGATCAACCGGAGTAATCTCAGTGCTGTCTACAATGCTTAAATCGAAATCTTCAAATTGATGTGAAAAGTTTAAGGACGGAAATGCAGAGGTTACAGTAGTAGATTTCTCATTGGATCGTAGCTTTAGCTTTTTCTTCAGAGAGGCATGCCAGTAGTTCTTAATTTCGGTATCCGTCCTTCCCGGCAGATGTTTGGCTATCTGTGCCCATCTGAAACATGCAAGGGTGAATTAATAAACTTTAGACTTAGGTTTATAAAATTACAGTTTAGTTAGTTTTTAAACTACAAATGAATCAGCATATAAAGAAACATATTCAACTGAGAATGGTAAGGCATGTATTACAAAGCGATGCTTCTATCTTAGACCATAACATCACTACCACCCTTATCACATCATGAAATTAGAGCTACCTTGAATTATTATATAAAATCTAATATATGTGAGTGATATTAATATAAACTGTGGTAGATATAGATAAGGTTTATATTGGTTTGTTGTTATATAAGTGGTAGTGTCATGTTTTCTATTTAAAAATGTTTTTTATTTAAAATTAAATGTATGCATTAAAAAATTGTAGATATAAAGATTTATAAAATTAAATTTTATCCTTTTATAATTATGTTGAGATGTTATATAAAAGCTTATAATATAATAAATATGTTCATTTTTAATAACCAACATTTTAAAAAAAAAAAAAAAAAACATTGATGATTGTGCCAAAATTATCTCTAAACAAAATGCCATGCTTCTGAACATCTTTCTTACCGTTTTCAATTTATAAATCTGAGCGTGATACATTATAGTTTCGATTTACACTTGACGGCATGGGAAAATTAAAGCAAGGTTTAGCAAAAATCCCAAACAATTTTGTCGCAGAAAGTTTTACAGTGGGAAGATGAAAATAAAAGATAAAATAATGCACAAATGGGGTTTGAACATCAGAGTTGCACAATAGTTGACCAAAAATGGATGTTAACAGAAATGGAAGTGTTACGGATGCTAACATGAATGGAGGATTGTTGTTGTAACTTAGAGTCCTGTAACATGTCATTTCCACCCATATTCTAAGTGCAATAGAACCGAATACCTCGTTGCTACTGCCTGGGCGCTGAGTTCTGGTGCTCATGAACGAGGCCATAATTTTGATTGCATTTTAAACAAATCTATCATTATTTCACTTGATCTGAAAGCCTGAAGAAACAACACCATAAGAATATATTATAAATTCCACAGTTAATTCAATGTCGAGTTTTGCTTTCCACCTACATAAATATAAATCAGGATCACTGTTAACATTGAAGCATTATATTTACCTGAGACATTGTAGAAATCTCACATTTCTTACATTGTCGAAACCAGCTTAGCAATATATATTATTAGCAGGATATAATAGCGAGCGCGAGCAGTGTAAATTCGAATAAGTCGAGAAAGAAGAGTGAGGTGAATGGCGGGGTTTATTATGAATTTGAGTTCCATGGTAAAGTTTGGCGTAGTCTTATTTTGCTGACCTGCGCAATGAATAAAATGTACTCGCGTTTTCTAAATGCGTCGGTGCAGGTCTGGTCAAGAGACGAGGCTCTGCTCAAGCATATTCACGAGTCTTTTTCCAGAGGGTACCACTCTGTCTGCTTAGGTTTGTGAATTAATGTATACCTATTTCATGGTTTGTGAATTTTTGTATATTGTTTTGAGGAAATGTGAACAATTTTAATGTAAGTTCTGGTTTTTTATTGGAGTGAGTTTTAAGGGTTGGGTGGATTGATAAATTTTTAGTGTTTATGAAGAGGAGATTTAAGATCAAAAAAATTGGAGGCAAGTTATATTAGAGTAATGACTGTTATGATTATATTGAGAGTGTGTCAGTCTGACGATAGTAATTCCAAACCAAATTATTGGGATCTCCTTCATCTCAAATTATATTTATCTAAGAGAGATAGAGGTTATAATAACAATGTCTATAAATTCTAACCTTTAATTAATAATAGAAAATGAAAAAATATTACTACCTTATATAATTGAAAAAAAAAAATCATTTAAAATTAAATTAGAGTTTGATTTTTATCCAAAAATGATATATTATATTAAGTAGTTTTGAAGTTAGGTTTGTTATAAATTGAACTTTTTTATGTGAAATTAAATTAAGTTTTGTTTCTAATCTTGGAGATTGACTCCAAAAACAAATATTTCTATTCAAGTAAATGATTTTGAATTAGATTTTGTTTTGAGTCTAGAAGAGAGGATAATTAGTTCTGGTTCTGTTTTATTTGTGGTCATAAATTAAAGTTGGTTTGAATCTCTCTAAGTTGAATTTAGAAGATAATAAGAAATTGTTTTGACCACTTGCAGATTGAATCTAGAAGACAATTAAAAATTATTTTGCACCTATACAGATTGAATCTAGAAGTTTATCTCGATCCCCTCAAATTGAACCTAAAAGATATTAGATTCTTTTCAATGACATGATGGGAGAGTAGAGATTTTTTTGCACAAAGTAGATGAGTTAAAATTCTGAAAAAAATTATTGTGTGATATGATTTTAAATTAAAATTATATTTAAATTATTATAAATAGTTTACAATATATCATATAATATTTTAAATTAAATTGTTTTTAACCATTCTAAGTTATCCACAATAAATCTATTGTATGATATAATTTTTAATTAATTTGTTTTAGATTTTTCACAATAATTTTATTTAATAATATGTTTTTAAATTAGGGTTGTTTTTTAACTATTGTCAATTGTCTACAATGATTTTTATTGTTCCACATAGTTTTCAATTAGAAATGTCTTTTTAACTATTATAGATTGGTTAAAATAATTTTATTATGTAGTTATATGGTTTATCAAATAGAAGACTAAACAATAACAATTTATTTTTCATTAACATTTTTATTCTTTTTAATTCATGTTACTTTTATTATCATTTTTCAAGAGTTTGTTGTGGGATAATTTATAATATAATGTAATATATTATTTTTAATTTTTAATATATTTATTTTTAAATTAGTATAGATATCTTAAATATATTTATTTAAAAAAATGTTAAGAGATGTTAATCTCAAAGTTTTTATTTTGAATTTTTCATATATTATGATTATTTATATTTCATTAAATATTTCAAAATTTTCTTATTTAAAAAAAAATTCATTGTCAAATAAATGTTAAATTTAATGTTAGAATTAAAAATAAGCACACTCATTTTCATTTATATCACAAATCTAATATGATATAGACATCTCAACATACACCTCGAAAATGATCTCTCTAAACATTTTTTATATATATTTTTAAAAAAATTATATATAATAATTGAAAAAAACTCAACATCCTAATTAAAAACCTAATATCTTAATTTTAAAAATAGTTTGTTTTTCATAATTTTGCTTATAACGTTTGTACACAGGTTTCGACACTTTTATTGCTTAAAACTCTCATATGAGCAACTGCACCTCCTAGTGTAACGTTGATGGATACTATGTACAGAGGACACGTTTTATTTGATAAGAAAAAAAATTAAAATGAAATACCAGCTGTGTTTCTCTAGCAACAGCACTTGTACTTATCTGTATTATGGGAGGTCTGATATACCTAAATTTTATTGTAGAATGCTTTTTGGTATAATTAATCATATATTTTAAATAAAATAAATCTATATATAAGAGGTCCTAAAAAGAATTTAAATATGCACTTTGAAAAATAATCTCTCAAGCTATTTTTTACATAAATTTTTCTAAAATATATGCTAATTAAAAACCCTAATAAAAAAACCCTAACTGATATGTTAATTTAAAAAACAGTTTGTTTTTCTGTAAGGATTCAGCATTTCGACCTCATAATGACACAGAGCGGTGCTGTTGCTAATAAAAGCATAAAAAAACTAAGACTCCAATTTCGATTGATAAATATAACCAACCTGTTGTGGAACATTGCATGAAGAGAGATGATGAGGTTTTCTTCTTCGTTGGAGAAATTGCCGTGTTTAATTCCAGGCCTCAGATAATTCATCCACCTCAATCTGCAACTTTTTCCACAGCGTTGCAATCCTGCACGAAAACCCCAAACTGTGTCACATAAACTAAATATCAAACAAACTGTATATTATGGTGTGGGTTGATTACCAGCTCTGAGAGGAAGAGAAGACCAGCAGCCATGGCCGTGCGCAGTAACATAACGAACGAGTTTCATATCTTCATCTGGCGACCACAATCCTCGCTTTACAGGATGCTTCCCACAGCAATTGTGCACCTTACTGTGATGCGGCATCGTGCTTTACCTTTTGCTTTTGGCTTACTACTTTACCAACCAAAGGGTTTCGGATGATTCTTATTGCAAAATTGCCCAGTGCTCAAAACAATTTGGTGGATGTTATCACATTTTTAATGCTACTGAGAATCTGTGATGAGGAAGACGCTCCAGCCATAAAGTCGTTGGTTTGCGTGCACACAAAATCTTGCTCATGATTACTTTTAACGTAGAAAAACAAACACCAAATTACTTTTAATTGATGCAGTTTATCTGCTTTAAATTACATTTAAAGAATCTACTTAATCCTCCCAATGGGGCCTGGGAGTTGACGGTCTGTAGGCTATTTTTCCTGTTTTAAACTGTTTATGACCTCAAAAAATTTGAGCCGGCCGTAAATTGTTGCAGGTTAAAAATATGTAATTGACAGTTTTCTAAAGAGGTAGCCATCAACAAATCTTAAATTGATAAGGTTAAGTTGAAATTCTAGCACTGCTCTCAATGACCACATGTTTACGCATGTGTATTATAAATATCATCAGTAAGAGTTGTTCTTAAAGGTATTAGGATGTAATATTTTGTTTTTATAAAGTGGAGTTGTGTAATGTTTTTCTATGAAGGGTTCAGTAACAATATTTTTATACTTTTAAAGGAAATTGAGATTATATGTTTTTATATGATGTATCAATATGTGGTTTAAAGAGGAGATATTTTGTTTCATGATGAACGTCAGTAATGGTAAAATAATGAGAAAAGATAAAGCCATACAAAGGATGAAAGCGATGAAAGATTTTAAGGTGAGCCAAGTAGTGATAGTGAAAAACAATAATACGATGTTTCAAGGAATATCGTACACTTAAAAGCCCATATCATATACCAGACCCGGATACAAAGTAGTTAGTGGATTTACATACTTGTACCTATTACAGATAGGTATACAACATAAAAGGTGTTGACATTTTCTATTGATCATTTTCTATTGTCAAGGGTGAACAAAGACATCATGAGAATTGATTTGATTATTGTAGGGCTCCACATCTAATATGCAATTCAAATCATTACTATAACACCGTTTTCATGAGAACAACACATAAAAGCTCATAAATCTATATTTATATATACTAATTATAAATATAATATATTATTTAAATAATTATATTATATATTTTTATTTGTATAAATATTATTAAATATTATTGTAATAAATATGTGTGCAATAAAATATTAATATTATTATAATATTAATAGTGTGTGTGTATATATATATATATATATATATATATATATATATATATATATTTGTAATTATTATTATTAATATATTATAATATTATTTATTAATTAATATAAAAAATATATAATAATATATTATTTCTTTGGTTAAGTAATTGTTGGTTTTTAATTGGAACATGGATTGGTTTGGAATATAATGGGGGGCCCAACAGTGACAACCCACTTTATATCTTTTTTCCTTTTCTGATATGATATTTGAACTTGGATGGAACTTGAAATAACCAAACTACTTAATCAACTCACCCATATTTCATTAAAATAATATACTATATTATTATATTTTATAGCTAAATATCTAATAATTATTATTATAATATTCTATAATATATTAATATTTATAAATTTATAATTATTATTATGTCAAAAAGATTCTTACAATAATATATGTGGGTGCTCAAAAGTTATAATATTATAAGTGTCATTTTTAATTAACACACATATAATTGACGTGATCTTTTAAAAATATATATAAATAAAAATGAAAGATATTAAATAAAATCTCTATATATATTTTAAAAATAGAAATAATAGCTATTAAATAAAATCAAACAAAAAATTAAAAAAATATAAAGGTAATGATTGAAAATTGAAGTATGTATGTACGTATATATATAAGATTTTAAACACTACGTAATTTATTTTAGTTATAAAATACGGACAAACAATTTAAAAACTAAATATATAAAATATATATTTAATTGCAAGTGAATATAATATTTATCTACTAATTTAAATTTAGTTTTTTAAATAGAAAATATAGATTTAACAATTATTATTCATATAATTTATTGTTTTATTTATATTTTAATATTGTTATAAAAAATAAATAAATAAAATATTATATTTAACTACAAGTGTATGTTTGTATAATTATTCAACAACTTATGTTTAAGTTTTTATTTTTTTAGGTTGTGGCATAATGATTAAAGCAGATGGAAGTCATGCTTGTCTCTCACATTAGGTATCGGTATATCAATTTCACATTAACATATATCAAAAAAATTATATTTAAGTTTTTTATAAGTAATCAAATAATGTAAAAATCAAATATATAATAATATATTTAAATTCACTAGATATATATAATATTATATTTAATTATAAGTAAAAGAATTATATATAAATTCTCATCCACCAATTTATATTTATAAAAAAATACAAAATTAAAAGTTAAGTAATCACGAATTCTTTTATAATATAATGTACCATTTTATGTATTTTTTAAATTTTGAAATATAACCAAACAATTTAAAAATTAAATATATATAATATTACATTTAACTACAATTAATAAATATAAATAATATTATATTTTATTAAAAATTTAAAATATATACATAAAGTATAATCTAGAAACTCATGTTTAAGTTTTTTAATATACAATCAAATATTATATATATATATATAATCATCTACAAATTTATATTTATTTTCTATAAGAAATACAAATTTAAGTTTTTTAATATACAATCAAATATATATATATATATATATATATATATATATATATAATCATCTACAAATTTATATTTATTTTCTATAAAAAATACAGATTTAATAGTTAGAATTATGGCCACAATTTTTTTTACTAATATACTCTACCAATTTATTTATTTTTTAGTTATAAAAATACAATCAAATGTAGAAATCATATATAAATATAATTACAAGTTTTATATATAAAAGTAATATAATCATATATATATATATATATATATATATAAACATCTATCATCTTATGTTTAGGTTTTTTATATAAGATCAAATAATATAAAAAATAAGTATATATTATATTTAAGTAATCAATGAGGTGGGGTTGAGTTAATTGGGTTATTTAGATGTATTCAATTTTACTAAGGTTCAATTCTTATTGAGGCATGTGAGGTTAGTTATAACTGTGAGTATCAGATATATTTGTAGTGGATCATATTTGATTGCTAGTGATCAACATTAGTGGTCTGTGATGGTTTCCATTGAGTGTGTGAGTCTGTCCCGTGATAGAATAGGTTTGTAGTTTGGGAGTTATAGCATTTTGTTGAGCTAGTATGATCATTAATGGAATTATCCTATATATCTAGGGTCCTTGATGTGTCCTAAACTAGTGGTTATTCTAGTGATTGAAAGAATTTTTTGATTCTTAATTCCAATCAAAAGTGATTACCAATATGTGTGTGTGTGAATTATAGAATTTTGTCGAAGTAGTACAGTCATTAATGAAATTATCTTGGAGATTTGGGAGCCTCAATATGTCCCAAATCGATTTTTGCTCTAGTGATAAAAACAATTTTTGATTCCTAATTCTAATCATTCATAATATATGATTTTAGATAATTAAAAATAAAAAATCATATATATATTCAAAATCAAATGACTTCTATTATATTATATATGTGTGTGTATTTGTGGATCAAGTGAATATATATATATATAAGTAATAATTTTATTATATATATAAAAATAATCAAGTGATTACTAATATATATCTATTGAATCAAATGACATTTATAGATAATCAAGTGATATATATATATATATATATATATATATATATATATATATATATATATATATATATATATATATATTGATATATATATATATATATTGATTATATATATATATATATATATATATATATATATATCGAATATATATATATATATTGATTATATATATATATATATATATATATATATATATATATATATATCGCTTGATTACCAATATATATTGCTTGATTATAGGCTATATATAACCAGAACTAGGAATTAAAAACAAATTTTAATCACCGGAGCAATAATTGGTTTAGGACACATCAAGGCTCTCAGATCTCTAAGATAATTCTATTAATGATCATACTACCTCGATAGAATGCTATAACTCATATACATACATACATACATACATATATGCATGTGTACATGCATGCACGCATGTGCACGCGCGTGCGCACACACACACACACACACACACACACACACACACACACACACACACACACACACACACACACACACACACACACACACACACACACACACACACACACACACACACACACACACACACACACACACACACACACACACACACACACACACACATGCACGCATGTGCGTACACATGCACACACACACATTATCCACCAATTTATGTTTAAGTTTTTTATAAGAAAACATAGATTTAATAGGTTGTGGTCACAATTTTTTTATTGGTATTCATTTTCTAGTAAAGCTACAAACTAGTTTAAACCATAATCAAGGGCCCAGATCCCTAAGTGATCATCTACCACATGGACTAGATATTCCAATAACATCTATAATCAACCTAAGAATACCAATAATGACCACAAATGATCTAAGAATAACAACAAAAAACTACAATCTACCCAAGAATACCAATGATGGTCACATTTAGTCTCAAATTATTTAATGAGATTTGAATTTGGGCGGGGCTTGAAACAACCAAAACCACTTTACCCACTCACCCCCATCTCATTACTAAATTTAATAAAATATGTATACAATATTATATTTATTTACAAGTAAATAAAATTATATAAAAATTCTCATCTATCTATGTTTAAATTTTTTTAACTACGACCAAATAATTAAATATCAAATATATATAATATTATATTTCATTGTAAGTAAAATAAATATATTATATTATATTTAACTACATGTATATGTATATGTATATGTATATGTATATGTATATGTATATGTATATGTATATGTATATGTATATGTATATGTATATGTATGTATGTATGATGATCATCCAACAATTTAACACTTAAGGTTATGACTACAAAAATTACCACTATATAATGGACTAAGTAATTAGCAATGAATTAACTAATTAAACTAGCATATATATCTTAGATAATTAAATTAATTAATGCAAAAGATGTTAAGAGATATCATTCTAAATTTATTTATCTTATATAAAAACTCTAATATAATATAGATACCTCGAATATGATATCTCTCAACATCTTGTACATAAATTTCTCTAAACTTATATATTGTAAAAATATGGATAATAATATATATAATTTTTAAAAAACTATATAATAATATTATAATATATAATATAATATAATATAATAATATTACTACATGTAATCATTTGTCGAAGTGCTATTGAGCTTCTACACCGATGGTATCCACTAGGGCTTTTGTCGGGTCAAATTTTTCTTCAGCAATGGCTATGCATGGGTTAGGGGAGCAAGTTTTTGGTGGTAGTGATGAAATTAGCCTAGGTTTACAAATGCGGTTCATGATGGAGGCAGATTTGATGAGGGTGGATTTTTTGTATTAAAGTAAGGGTAGTTTGGGGAACTCTAGGCTTTAGTCTCCTCCAAATCCCCTGTTAAATTGCTCAGTTCAGGGATCCAAAGATCCTATGATTTCCCTTGTGGATCAAAGTAGGATTTATTTAAAAAATCTCTTTCTATTAATTTTGAAAACCAAGACCTGATGGATATTTTTGAATGAGAAGAATGGTTTTTGAAGAGGAGTTTGGTTTTCCATTTTGATAGGTTTTGATCAGCCCTTTCCTCCTTGCATAAATGGATTTTGAAATCTTGGAGATCTTTGTTGAAAGATAACATGGAAATTTAGCCTTGTGCAAAAGGGTTTTTTATTATTGCCTATGATTCTGTGGCTAATCGAAATAAGATTTATCAAGATAAAATTTAGAGCTTTGAAGATCACATTTTAATCTTGAAACACTGGACTCCTAATTTTAACCCTTTGATTGAAAATATTTCATTATGTCCTATATAGATGAGATTTCCATATCTTTCACTTTAGTTCTATACTAAATCAAGTCTTTCAGTTATTGGCTTAACACTAGGGGTTCTGTTAAAAATGGATGATTCTTCATTAAAACTTCTTCACACTACCTTTACTAAAATTTTGGTTTGTTTAGATACTTCTCAATAATTTCTTGAAAGTATTGAGTTAAAAGTACTTAATAGAATTTGGTTTCAAACCCTCAATTTTGATAGAATCCCCTTCAGATGTCAGAACTATTTTTAGGTTGGACATCTCTCTAATTCCTAACAATAAGCTAAGTGTAAGCGTGAATCTTTTGGGGGCAAGGAGGCTAATAAGTAATATCTTGAAGTTGTGACGGTTAATCCAACTTGTCAAGAAAAAATGGCCTCAAAGAGGTCCAAAGGATTAAAGAAGGCCAAAGTCAATTCATTGGTTAAATTAACTAAAAATGTTGAGGCTATTGATCATATTGATATTAATGTTAATGAGTATGAAAATGTTAGAGGTAATCATAAGGAGATAAATGGAAATTTTAATTTTAATTCTATCAAATTAGGGGAAGATGAAGAATGATAGCTACTAAAAAATAGGAAAAATGAGTGTCAGATTCACAGATCTCCATCCTGGAGATATTTGAAGGATGAAAAAAGTAATCATGGATTTTTGGTTTGATCAGTTTGGTCCTTTTGTTGAGGTATATGTTTTTTTTATTTGGTTAAATTTTCCTTAACATTTTTTGATGTTAAGTCAGACAACCTTTTTTGTCATAAGATAGTATGGTTTAAGGACCTGAGACCCTTTATTCTCGATCATCGATTAAAAAAAATATTACTACATATGATTGTATTAAATATTATTATTTATTATATAAATTAATATTATAAACATAATTTTATTTATATGTTATAAGGTATTTTTTTCATAAAATAGGGTTTTGTAAAGTGGACTATAAACTGGTAGTTGTACCTCATTTGAAACTCATGACCACTAATATTTTCACACCTTTAGTGTATCAAGGGGTAAGAAATAATATTCTCATATATTTTTTACAAGTGATGGTGGAAAATGAGGTTGTATATTTTTTTATATGACATGGTAATGTGTTTTGAGGTGAGGAGACGTTTCATTTCATGGTGAGCTTGAGAAATGATGTAGTGGGGAATGACAAATCCATACAACATATGCATGTGGTGAAATATTTTAAGGTGATATGAGTAATGATGGTGAGAGATAATGATAAGGTAGTGACACCTACACCAAACTTGAATTCAAGTCAACTAGTGGATTTACATGACCTGCACAAATCACAAATAGGTGTATAATTTGCAAAGTGTCAACATTTTTGATTTTCCATTTTCTATTGTCATGGGTGGACAAAGATGTCATTAGAGATTTTTGAGTGTTGTATGGTTCCACATTTGATGCGTATCTTAAATAATCAATGGAATACTATTGACATGGTGACAAAAAAATAATGTCTTGGAATTTATATTTATATATACTAATTATAATTATAATATATTATAATAGTATATATTATATCATATAGATATTTATATTATATATTATTATAATATATAAAATATTTTTACTTATTTATCAATCATAATTTTTAGTTTTAAGTAATTCTTAATTAATATAGCTATCGAGAAAGGTAACACCTTTATTCCATGCAGTGATGCAGGTTTTTGGCTATCTCATGTAGTATTTTTAGCCATTTTCCATCATATCTAGTAAGATTAGGATACACTCTGATGACATTATTGTGTTGACCCAATTCAATTAAAAAACTAAAATTTTATTTATAGTGTGGAAAAATTTAATGTCACCAACAATGACTCTATCATCAAAGATACCAAATAATTTGTAAGTTTTGTAGCATCAACAAGGGTTATTGTATTACCAACTTCAAACCAAGAATTTATAATAAACACCATAGATGTTGAAAACATAATGCACCTTCATAATTTGTCATTTTTCATCTATGCACTGATAAATGATTACCCTTCTTTATCTTTTGAATGGGTAGATGCAAAATAATAGGGGACAAAAAGGGGTGGGTTTAAAGTGACACTTTTTTTTGAAAATAATAATAGTTGAATTTAGAGAGAATTTTTGATAAACTTTGAAAAAGAAGTTAAAAATAACATAATAATATAATTTATGACATTCTGAATGTAGTTTCTAAATATATAAACATTTTCAATACCAAAATGATAAAAATGTGTGAAATTGATGTATTTTTGATAGTCTTGACTTTTATTTGGGAAAAGATAAGAAGACTGCATGTGTATGAACACACTTTTTTTGAATAAACGAATGAATTGTTGTATGAAATTTCATAAATGGATAAATGAAATGATAAAGATCAGTCTGATCATTATTTATTAATATTTTAAGAAGTATATATTTTTAAAATAATTTTACATGTCATCACAATTAGAAAATTGGAACTATAAGTGTACGAACATAACTTTTTGACCTTAATTTCATGATTTCTTTTAAAGCTAACCAAAAAAGTGTAAATTGGTTAGGTATAAGTTTTATAAATTTTATATTAACTATCATAAAGTCATAAATGTATTTGTAACATATGTATATAGTTCATAATGATGTATGTTGTGTATAAATTAAATAATAATTAAAAACAAAATTTTAACCTACGCTTTTCCATATATATATATATATATATATATATATATATATATATATATATATATATATATATATATATATATATATATATATATATATATAATCTTCTTGATCAGATATATCAATAAAGATAAAAAAATACTCCTAAATTTATTAAAGATCATGTGGGTTGTTTCATGACTTATTTTGGGCTAGGTTTGGACCTCTCCAAGCATAAACTTGAAACATATTTGGAATAAAAGTGAAGAAGTAAAATATTTAAATTTTCAAAGGGGTATTCCCTTTGCAAAGGGTGGACACCCTTTGTAAAGGGCATACACCTCATTCAAATGAATTTTTTGATTTGGAAATAGTCCAAAATAGGATGTGCATCTTTTTAAAAGGGCATACTCCCTTCATAGTTCATATATTTATTTTTTTAATCCACGAAATTCACTTATTAATTCTAGCCTAAACCTCTTTTTAAATAAATTTTCCCATTTAGAACTACTCCAAAATAGGATGTACATGCTTTGTAAAAGGGCATACACCCTTCATATTTCACATATTTATTTTGTTTACACATGAATTTCACTTATTATTTATGAATTTTACAAGCTTCAACTAGTTTTTTCTACTAACACTTTGTGATTTCTATAAATTTTCCATTTACTTTGTCTTTATTACTATAATTTATTTAATCTTTACTCTAGACTTGGACTTATTTGCATAAATATAAATAATGGGGTTAGGTCATCACTACAAAATATCAATTAAAGAACTAATAATTAAGGAAATAAAATTTAAGAGATAATTTTTTTTAAAAAAATACAAGAAGATACGAGAGCATATATAAGAGATTCTACACAATGTGAAGGTATTTCCTCCACGCTAGGTAATATTTTCAATGAAAATAAAATTCTTAATTTGATGTAATTTAATTTATATATGTCTTCAAATGAGATAAGAGAACTTAATCAATCTTTATTGAATGATGAAATTCAAAATGTAGAACATGTAAATAATGAAATTACATTGATTGATGAAACACATGGAGAAACACAATATGATGAAACATTCATCCATAATTAAAATTTTAAGCATGATGATAATCAACATAAATTAATAACACCAATTTATCTCTCTCCTAATGGAGATTTATTCACTTAACCTATAGTGTTTAATATACGTATCCAACACTATAATATACCTTCTATGATTGAAGTGGTAACACCATCTAATTTAATACAAAATATTTCTCCTAGACCCACACCTCAAAGGATAATATGATGAACACCAAGGTATTTAGTTGAAATATATAAGAAAATACTAGAACCTATGGAAGGTAAAATGTAAAAAATGTGAATTCAATGCCATGCCCAACTTATATGGGACTATGTATTTCAGAAAAAAAAAACCATACAAAATGATGTCAGTTATTTATTCAATTAATGAAAATATAAAAAATGCTACTTGTGATGAATAATTTAGGGTTAAGAACAAGCAATATGGAGGGAAGAAATAATCTAATAGTAAAGAATCTATTTAATGCATTTCATGTAATAGACAATAAAACTTGACAAAAAGATAGTAATGTGGCAAGGTGAGTAATAAAAGAATCTATAGTGAGTAAGTCAACATCTAAATCTCAATTTAATAGTTAAATAAGCACATACTTAAAATTCAATATGAAAAATCTAATGAATATCATAAAAATAAGAACAAGGCTTGATGGCCCTTTACACATAGATTGTTGGGCATTTAGTGGTAGACTCACATGAGAAGATAAGTTATTAGTTGAAATAATAAGACCACATGTAAAAGATATTTTCAAAATAAGAAAAGGTTAAAAAAATTATTAGCCATATGTAAAACATTTCTTGGACATGACCCAAACATAATTTTATAAAAAAATATTCAAAAATTTAATGGGCAATTGATAATTAGCCAAAGGTCATTTGAGATGTGCAAGCATTTTTATGTTAAAATCAATCAAGTATTCACAACATGTTGTATGATCCATATTTAATTTTCTATTAATTTTGATATTTTCCATCATGTACGTTATACTTTACATACTGACGAGAGTATATATGAATGTATATGGCTTCCCCACATAAAACATCAAGAGAGTTAGAACTAAGTCTTTTATGTCAAAGACCTGAGGGACATTTTTTTTTTCAAAGAATGTTTAGACGGAATATGTAACACTTATGGTGGTTTATCAAATTTAAACAGTTGAATACATGAATTTGGAAAGCAACTAGTTTATTTTAAGAAGTATAAATAAATAAAGTATGTTTTAAAATATGGAAAAGAGTCATCAATATGTGATTTGGTTTTGACCCAAGTATTTATATATAAATTCATGTCTAAATTAAAGAGGAATATCATATACAAATATTTAAGACATACACATAAATCAAAATGGTTAGATAATCAATTCAAGGTATGTAAGGACAAATTCCCAGTTGGTACCATTGTTTCAATTGTGGACTTTAGTAAGTTCTACACACTACAAACATAGAACGAGGTTCAATTAGAGTACTATAATTCAATTCAAATTGGAATTTTCAAACATATTACATTCAGACATGCACCTAATATCACATATTACAACAATAAAAATTTGAAGGAGTGATACTTTTATATGAGCAATGGTAAATCACATTCTCTAGAGTTTATCCAAAATTATTTTAAAGTATTTTATAGAAATATGAATGTAAGATAAATCATGTTTGATACACACTACATTTGGTTAGATAATTATGTAGGATAGTTTAATAATTATATAATATTATAATGGTTAATTAGGATGCATAATAAAAATGGGGTTCAACAAATTTGGAGTTTATTTGAGGCTAGGCATAGTAAAGAGGAACATAATGGTGTAGGTGACTATGTAAAAATATCCCTATAGAAATAATAGAGAAAACAAAAATATGGTGATAATTTGATCATTGCTTCAATTACTATGACTTGGTGCAATGAAAAAGAAATCATTGATCAGATAAATATTCTCATGTATGAAGATTATTTTAGTTAATGGAGGAAAAAGATAAAACAATGTATAAAGATTACAATATATTACCTGGATCAAATATTTTCCACTCCATTCAAATATCAAGTTCTAATTCATGGACTATTTATACTAGGGATATGGCATGATTTTGTTTAGATTTTAAAGATTTTAATTGGAATAAATGTGAGTCAAAATAATGGGTCAATGAATGGTATTTTAGACCCCAAAGACCTATAGAAACTAGCCATTCATTTCAACCATTTGGGGATCATGAAATAACATCATCAGTTGAATTTGACCACATCTTAGATCTTGTGCAACCAGGTATAATTTATTTATAATTTAAATTTAGTTATATTAGTGATATCTTACTTTTTCCTACATATCATTACAAATTGGTTATGTTTTAAATGCAAGACAAGTTTTTGTAGTAATTATACTTGAGGACAATGATGAGGAACAAACTACTACTTGTCTCATTGTGTATAGATAAAAAAATTAATCACAACTATCATTGATCGAGAAGACCTAATTTATCCCATTGGATCCATGGTGGTTACTAAAACTTGGCTTCATACATTCTATCATAAAAGAATAATACAATTGTTATTTGAGGACTTTAAACACATAGGGAAATTATTCATTATATAAATGTGGTTATCATTAAAAATATTAAAATAATAAAATTTCTTGGAAAGTCTCAAAACATAAGTTTGGGGAAAATTCATGAATTTGAACATGAAGTGATTCTTGAAATACTTAAAAGTAGAGCTGATCCTAAAGGTATGCTAGATTGATTTGGTAAAGTCAATATTCAATGCATTTATCATTTCAAAATACTTTTAGTTAACTTATTTGATTTATTGTACTTTAATTTCTAATTATTTAATAATTGTGTTAATTTGTGTTTGAATTTTTTACTTAGAATTGTAATATAGGTTACTAGTACTAGATTAGCTTCCACCTTCATGTGGTTGGTGTCATGAGTAGATAATATTATCTTCTTTAAATAAAGAGAAGCCTAAAAAAAATATTTTTTGAGTAGATACTTTTATTCATCATCCTGAGTGGTAGAGAATTTTATAGGGGGGGTTAGAGAGCTTATCCATATAAGTATAATATTTCATGGTTCATCTTTATGTATTGAGATGTGTTGGTGAAGATGATTCATTGATTGGGCTAGCGAGTCAAAACATACATATCCCACTAACTGACTTTTGGTACTTTAAGAGACATTTGGTTATGAGAGAAAACCAATTTATATGTTTTTCTCATCCTAATTTCCATGGAATCCTCCTTGGGTGATAAGAGGACTCATTTATTCAACTATATAAGTTGAAGGCTTCTATCTACCCCTCATGATTCTAATGCACCACATGGTAAAATTTCACTCAATTTTTCCACTCAGACAATAAGCTTATCTTAAAGGATGCCTCCAAATGAATGAAAATTTTAACCTCAGGGCCTAACATAGAGTTGAGGGTGGTCATTATAGAATTTATATGTCCATCTTGATGTGTCAACAAAGACTGCTCATTGATTGGGATAGTGAGTGAAAAGATATGCCTCTTGACCAACTTTTGGTCTCTTAAGAGACATTTAGCTATGATAGAAAAATCATTGTCATGTCTCAGTTATCTTAAGTGTATCTTAATCCTCTAGGGGATAATAATGGGACACATCTATCCAATTATAGGCATTGATGGCTCATCTCTACCCATCATGGTTCTCCTGTAACATGCAGTAAAAGTTCACTCAATTTTCCCACTCATGGATGAGAAAATTATCTTAATGGATTCATCAAAATTAATACACATTTTAATCTTAAGTCCCAACAAAGAGTATAGGATGTCTATTATATCATTATACACCCATCCAAATGTATCTACAAAGACATTTCATTGATTGGGCTAGTGAGTCAAAAGATATACCTCCCACTGACCAACTTTTGGTCTCTTAAAAGACATTTAGATGCAAGATAAAACTTATTTCCATGTCTCATTCATCTTGAGTGACATATAATTACATTTTTGGTTCTAAGAAGACTCATTGTTATAATTTTAGGTGCTAACAACTTCTCTCTACCCCTCATGGTTCTCCTACAATGCCTGGTAGAAGTTGGCTTAGTTTTTTCATTCAAGGATGAGAAAATTCTCTTCAAATATGCATCCAAATAAATGAAAATTTTGATCTTATGGATTTAAATAGAGTGGAGGTGGCCATTATATCCTTAAAATTCCTATTTAGATGTGTTTGTGAAGACAGTTCATCGATTGGGCTAGCAAGTTAAAAGATACACCTCTTACTAACCAAATTTTAATCTCTTAATATATATTTAGATTCGAGAGAAAAATATTTGTCATGTATCACTCATATAAGTTTTATAGTGATACTATAAGAGTTGACATGTCATTTCTAACTCTCATGATTCTCCTACAACACATGGTATAAGTTTAAGTAGTTTGTATTATTAGAGACGAGAAACTTCTCTTAAGGGATGCATCCAACTAATTGTAAATTTTTATCTTAGGTCCTAATGGAGAGTATAGGATAGACATTATAGAATTAAAATGCCCATATATATTCATCAAAATATATGGTTTATTGATTAGGCTAATGATTCAAAAGATATGCCTCCCACATACCTTCTTTTAATCTCTTAAGAGACGTTTGGCTATGAGAGAAAACTCATTGTTGTGTCTCACTCATATTAATATAGAAAGAATATTCCTGGGGTTAGTTATAAGACTTGAATTTATAAATATAGGTGTTAATATCTTATCTCTAACCCTTATGGTTCTCATGTAATGTACATCAAAACTTTGACCAATTTGTACTCTCACAAACGAGAAGCTTCTATTCAAGGATGCATCTGACCAACTAAAAAATTTAGTATTAAGGCCTAATAGGGGGTATATGGTGGTAATTATATCATTAAAATACCAATCTAAACATTTCAATGTATACTATTCATCGATTAGGCCACTGAGTCAAAATATATGCCTCCTACATACTGACTTTTAGTCCCTTAAGAGACATTTGGCTATGAGAAATAACTTATTACCCTATCTTTCTCATATTGATATAGTAATAATAATAATGGGGGTGTTTATAGGACTCAACCATGAAAATTTAGGAGATGATATCTTATCTCTAATCCTCATAGTTCTACTATAATATTCAATGTGATTATATCTAGTTTGTACTCTCAAGGATGAGAAGCTTCTATTCAAAGATGCATCCAGCCAACAAAAAATTTCAATATTGGGGCTTAACAGAGAGTAGAGGGTGGATATTATATAATTAAAACACCCATATATGTGCCCTATTTTAGGTTATTCTTCAATTAGGGTAAATATTTAGTAGATATGTCTCCCATAGACCAACTTTTAGTCCCTCAAGAGACAATTGGCTATAAGATAAAACTCGTTGTCTGTATCATTCATCTTGAAATTAAAAGAATCATATTGGGAATGCTTAGAGGATTCAACAGTTCAAATTTAGGAACTAAAAACTTGTATCTAACCCTCATGGTTATCCAATAATATGTGGTGGAAATTCATCCAGTTTACAATCTCAGAGATAAGAAAATTCTATTCAAGAATGCCTCCAACCAACTACAACTTTCCATCCTAGGGCTTGATGAAGAGTAGAGGGTGATTATTATAGAGTTAAAAAACCCATATAGATGACTTGACATATATGGTTCATCAATTAGGCTAATTATTTATCTAAGATATGCCTCCCATATACCAACTTATAGTCCCTTAAGAGACATTTGGCTATGAGATAAAACTTGTTGTCCCATCTTGCTTATCTCAATATAGAAAGAATTATTCTAAGGATTCTTATAGGACTCAATTTAAATTTTTATGCACTGATGTATCATATTTATCCCTTATGACTCCCTTATAACATGTGGTATAAGTTTGACCATTTTGTACTTTCAGGGATGAGAAGCTTTCATTTAGGGATTCCTCTAACCAACTATAAATTTTCATCTTGGGACTCGAAAAAGAGTGGAGGTTTACAATTATAGAATTAAAACACCCATATAGATGTGTTATCATAGATGTTTCATTTATTAGGATAATGTGTCAAAATATATATCTTCCACATACCAACTTTTAGTTCCTTAAGAGACATTTAGCTATGAGAGAAAACTTGTTGCCATGTCTCACTTGTCTCAAGATGGAAATAATCCTCCTAGGAGTGATTAAAGGAATATACCATGAAACTATAGGAGTTGATGGGTTTTCTCTAACCCTCATGTTTATATTAAAATGCACAACATGATTTTAACTAGTTTGAACTCTTATATATGAGAAGCTTTTATTTAGGGATGCATCTAGTCAATTGAAACTTTTAGTCATAGGAATTGATAGAGAGTAGAGAGTTTCCATTATATTTTTAAAACACCCATATGGATGCATCAACATAGAGTTTCATCAGTTGGGTTAATGAGTCAAAGGATATACCTCCCACATACCAAATTTTAGTCTCTTAAGAGACATTTGGCTATGAGAGAAAACATATTTCCATGTCTTTCTCATCTTGAACTAGAAATATTATTCTTGGTGGTACTTATTTGACTTGACCATACAAATGTAGGTGTTGATGGATTATCTCTAACCCTCATGATTCTCCTATAAGGCATAGTGTAAGTTTGGCTAGTTTGCACTGTCAAGGATGAGAATATTCAATTCAAGGATGCATCCAACCAACTAAAGCTCTCAATATCAAGACCTAACCAAGAGAGGAGGGTGGCCATTATATAATTTAAATGCCCAAATAGATACATCAACATAGATGGTACATTGATTGGGCCAATGAGTCAAAAAATATACCTCTTATAGACCAACTTCTAGTCTTTTACAAGATAGAAAACTCATTGTCATGTCTCACTCATATTGAGTTAGAAATAATAATCATGGTAGTGCTTAGAAGACTCGATCTCTAACCCTTATGATCTATATGTGTTTATGACTCATCTCTAACCCTTATGATTATCCTATAATGTGTGATGGAAGTTTGACCAATTTATAGTCTTAGGGAAAACAAGCTTTTATTTATGGATGCCTCCAACCAACTAATAATTTTGGTCTTATGAATTGATGGAGAGTATAAGGTGGCCATTATATTGTTAAAACTCACATATAAACATGTTGATGTATATGGTTCATTGATTCGTTTAACAAGTCAGAAGATATGCCTCCCATAGACCAACTTTTAGTCCCTTAAGAGACATTTGGTTGAGAGAGAAAAATAATTACCATGTTTTGATCATCTTGAGGTGGAAATAATCCTCCTATGGGTGCTTATAGGACTTGTCCATGCAAATATAAAATCTGATGGCTAGTCTCTAACCTTCAGGTTCTCTTAAAATCCATGGTAGAAGTTTGGCTAGTTTGCACTCTCATGGAGGAAAAACTTTTATTCTAAGATGTATCCAAGGTTCTCTTACAATCCATGGTAGAAGTTTGGCTAGTTTGCACTCTCATGGAGGAAAAACTTTTATTCTAAGATGTATCCAACCAACTTTAAGTTTTAGTCCTAGGGATTGATAGAGAGTGTAGGGTGGCCATTATACCATTAAAAACACATCCAGATGTGTTGGTGTAGATGGTTCATATATTAGGATAACAAGTTAGAAGATATGCCTTCCATAAACTAACTTTTAGACCCTTAAGAGACATTTAGATGTAAGATAACATGTCTCACTCATCTTTATCTATAAATAATATTCCCAAGGTGCTTATTAGACCAATTTTATGTGTTAAAGACTCTTATCTAACCCTCATGGTTCTCCTACACTACACAATAGAATTTTAGCTAGTTTGTACTCTCAAGGATGAGAAACTTCTATTTTGAAATGCCTTCGGCTAACTATAAATATTTATCTTGGGACTAGATGGAGAGTATAGGGTGACCTTTATAGTGTTAAAATTCCCATCCATATGCATCAGTGTAGATGTTTCATCGATTGGGATAATGATTCAAAAGATATACCTCCCACATACCAAATTTTAGTCCCTTAAAAGACATTTGGCTATGAGAGAAAAATCATTGCCATGTCTCACTCATCTCAAGATGGTAATAATAATCTTGGGGGAACTTAGAGGAATCTATCATGTAGCTATAAGAGCTAACGTCTCATCTCTAACTCTCATGGTTATCCTACAACATAATAAAATTATGGGTAGTTTTCACTCTCAGGGATGAGAATATTTTATTGAGGATTAACAAAGAGTGGAGGGTGTTCATTCTAGTATTAAAACTCCCATTTAGATGTGTCATCATAGATGCTCCATCTATTGGTCTAATGAATCAAAATATATGCATCCGAAAAGCTAAGTTTTAGTCCCTTAAGATACATTTAGTTGTGAGAGAAAAATTATTTTCATGTATTTCTCTCTTGAAGATGGAAATAATACACTTTGGGATGTTTATATAACTTGACCATGTAACTTTAGTGTTTAACAGCTCATCTCTAACCCTCATAGTTATCCTACAATATGTAGTAGAAGTTTGGCCTATTTACACTCTTAAGGATGAAAAACTTCTATTCAGGGAGGCATCTGACCAATTACAAATTTTGGTCCCATGTCCTAATAGAGAGTAGAGGGTGGCCATTATAGCATTAAAACACCCATTCAGACACATCAATATATATATAGTTCATTAATTAGGGAAATGAGTTAGAAGATATACATCCCACAGACCAACTTTTAGTCCATTAAGAGACATTTTACTGTGAGAAGAACTCATTATCATGTCTCACTCATATCAAGATGGAAACAATCCTCTTGGGGGTACTTATAAGACTTGACCATGTAACTATAGGCACTAACAACTTAAATCCAACCCTCATAATTCTATTGTAATTTGTGGTGGAAGTTTGACTAATTTTCACTCTCAGGGACAAGAAACTTCTATTCAAGGATGCGTCTGAAAAACTATAAATTTTAGTCTTGGGGCTTGACATAGTGTCGTCATCTAAAATGTTATTTTATTGAAATGAGTGTCAATTTAGACTACCTTAGCTTTAGCTTATCCCTAGACCTATCTTAGGGCCTCTCTTGCTTACTTTATAACTTTTGTGAAAGTCTAACCCATTCCCACATATATCAAAAGTAGTACTAATCCTTAACTTAGGCACCTCGGTCCCTTTTCACTCATTCCTAACACCTGAACATTAACATGACCCTTTAGACTATAACACACTTTGCTATTTATAAAGGGGTAGTTTTAATTTCTCTTAGATATTTTCACCCCCAATAGATATATTTCTATTTCTCAAAGCACCTTAGGGTCAACCTAGACCCATTTCATGTTTTGACAAGGACAAGAATGTTATATATAAACCACTTTCATTCATTTAACCCCTAGATGTAAATCATAGACAAATACCCAAAAACAAACATGAAAATAGTTATGCAAATCAAGGTCATTGATCTCTATTCTTCCCTACTTATACATATACCCATCTACAACAACCCAAATCTCATATTACTTAGATTTATAGTCTCAAGTCACACTCAAATTATTACTCATACTAGCATTCACTTGCACCTTCACCAGCACTTAGATTGGGATAACTATATCAGGCTTGATCCCCTTTTGAGGTATTAGTATGTAGGTAATTCTTGACACATGGGATGTTGAGGTTGGGTCCAACCTACCATACTAATGCCATTAACTTTTACTTGTGTTCCTCAAATATCCTAAGAAACATGGAAGATTAGGGTTTCACATTGAAATTAGTCAAAATAGGAATAAACAATGATCCAACATTTAGTCACATAAGCGCAGGCTCCATATAACTAGGTGAAGGTCCACATATGAACTCATGGTTTTTATTTCATAGGTACATTAGCATGGTACAGTGTGATGAAATTACTTGGATATTCACATAGAATGATTATATATCACACAAAAAAAGTAAAGATGAGAGAGATCACACAATAATAATTGATAGAAGAGCAGAATACTGGATAATATAACAAAGACACTTCAACGGGGAAACCTCCAAAATAATGCACTAAGAGTATAAAAATTAACACAATCCTAAAAGACTAACCACTACCTCCTATATATAGTCTACTTAGCCATGGTTATTCCATAGGCTTACCTAACTAAGAACATAGAGAAATATAATAATAATATGAAAGAGGTATGTATGCCACAAGTTAGCCACACATATCCCTAGACATGCCAAAGGTTAAGGGTGTAGCATAACCCTCCCCTTAAAAACAAATTTATCCTCAATGTTAAGTCAACTCTAGATGTTCCTGCACAAAGGATTCATCCTCCCAAGTGGCATCTTCGCAAGGAAGATTCTTCCATTTGATCAGGTACTCCTTAATCACTCTAGCCCATAGCTACTTAGTGTACATTTGAAGGATCACCTCAAGATCAAGAATAAATCTTGCTTCCTCATATAATTTTGGTAACTTAGTTTGAGTATAAACTCTGTGTCCTATGACTTTATTCAAGCATGATACATGAAATATTGGGTATATGTGAGTGGAGGAAGGAAACTCTAACTTGTAGGCCACACTATCAATTTTCTACAAGATTTGATAAGGCCCATAATACTTAGGGGAAAACTTGTTATCTTTTTTTTTGTTACTTTATGTAAATTTTATTATATGGATGCAATCAAACAAAGACCCAATCACCAATGTCAAAATGCCTCTCACTCATGTGTTAATCTGCTTGTTGCTTCATATGATTCTAAGGCATGACTAAATATTAAAGCAAACTTGCCAGGACCTCCTATTGATGGTGAATATGTTCTTAAATTGCATGAACCTTAAGATGGACCTTCAAAGTTGAAGTGATGGATGGAGGGTGGTATAAATATAGTGCCAAAAAAGGAGACATTTTAAAGAACTATGAATAGAATTATTATACCACCATTCAGCAAGTGGAAACCAACGAACCCATTTATCCTATTTATCAAAAACAAAAATAATGGAGATATCTTTCTAGACATTTGTTGACTACCTTAGTTTATCTATTTTATTAAGGATGATAGGATGAACTATGAGCCAACTGGGTACCCAAACATGAAAATAACTCAGTCCAAAAATTGATAGTGAAAATGAAATCTCTATCACTGACAATGTTCTTAGGGGTACCATGTAGTTTCTAAACTATATTGATAAAAGTAGAAGGTACAATACTACCATCAAATGGCTATGATAAAGAACAAAAATGAGCATACTTACTGAGACAATCTACCACAACCATCATAAAATTTGGCCATCACATCTTGGTAACCCTGTAATGAAATTCATAGACACATCTTCCCAATGTTGGCTAGGGATGGATAAAGGATGAAAATGACCTAGTGTTTTGATGGTTTCTCCTTTATTTTATTGACAAATCATACATTCAATCACATATTTCTAGACATCACCCTTGAGTCCTTCTCAATAAAAATCTTGCTTGATTCTATGATAGGTTTTCAAAAATCCTAAATAACCCTTAACTAGAGTTACATTAAGTTTTAGAAGAATTTTTTGTTTAAGAAGAGAATTCTTACATGCGTATAATCTATCTTTGTACCAAAATGCATTACCCTTCCATGTGAATTTTTCAAATCCACCCAAACCTTGCTAAATATTTTGAATCAAATCATGGGTAACACTATCATTGTCTTATTATGATAATGCTTCCTCTAGCCAATCTGCCTATAGAATGGTCATAACACATAGAAATGCCTCAACTAATGCATCTACCACTACATTATCTTTGCCTTTCTTGTAAACTATTTTAAAATCATAACCTAATATCTTAGTTACCCATTTATGTTGTTCTTTAGATGATAACTATTATTTCAAAAAAAAATGAGACTATCATGATTAGTCTTTACCTGAATGTGATGACCCATCAAATAAGGCCTCCATTGTTTGATTACATGCAAAATAGACATCAATTCCTTCTCATAAATGGGCTTGTGTTGATTTTTATCCTTAAATTGATGAATTTAAAATTCAAGTGGTCTACCTTCTTGCATGATTACAACACCTATAACATACCCAGATGCATCACATTCAACCACAAAAGTCTTGGAAAAATCAGGAGTGACCAATACTGGAGTGGTACACAGCTAATTTCAATTATTCAAATGCCCTGGTAGCTATATTAGTCTACTAAAAAGAGTATTTCTTCAATAAAGAGGTGAGTGGGGCTTCAATGCTACCATAATTTTTGAAAAACTTGTGATATCAACCAGTTAATATCAAAAATCTCCTTAGTTGCTTAAGTGTCTTAGGAATCAGCCAGTCCACCATTGCTTGGATTTTTTAGGATCCACATTCACTCTTGCATGTGAAACTAGATGACCCAAATACTTAACCTCACAAGCTAAAAAGTTAAATTTGGAAGGTTTAACATACAATTGGTGTTGTTCTATAATTAATATTACTTATTTCACATGGTGCAAATGATCTTCCCAATTTTTACTGTAAATGATTATATCATGAAAAAATCCCAAAATATATTTCTTCAAAAATGGCCTAAAAATAGTATTCATTGAAATCTAAAAGATGAATGGTGCATTTTTTAGCCCAAAAGGCATAACCAAAAACTCATAATGGCCCTCATGTGTCCTAAAAGTAGTTTTGGGTATGTCTTCATCATAGATTTAGATTTGATGATACCCAAAATGTAGATCTAACTTGGTAAAATAAAGAGTGCCATTTAATTCATCTAGTAAATAATCAATGACAGGAATAAGAAATTTATCTTTTATAGTGTACTTGTTAAGTTCTCTATAGTCATAAAACATCTTCCAATAGTCATCTTTCTTTTGTACCATGACAACTAGTGAAGTATATTCACTTTGGCGATGGTGAATGATTCTTGCATCCAACAAATCCTATACCATATTTTCAATTTCACTTTTCTAGGCATAGGGATACTTGTATAGCCTATTTTTATGTGGTACAATACCAAGAATAATTTTGATAGCATGATCATGTGTGCATCTAGGTGTAAGTCCTTTTGGCATGTCACTAAAAAAAATTGAATGGGTATTAGTCACTTATTGTAGATCAAGAGGTGTAGATGATTGATTTGGTTGAACTTCTATGGAAAATAAATGAAATAAAACTCCTTCAACACCCTTTCAAATAATTTTTATCATTTGATTGGAGCTAACATGCTATGGATATTTAGCCCTTAATCTCCTTAGCTTAAATGTCCTCTTAGAATGAAAATGCATTAATAATTCTTAAAAATTCATCTCAATAGTGCTCAAAGTGGTGAGCCACTATACTCCTAGAACAATGTTAGCTCCTCCATGGGAATAGTAAACATAGGAGAATCCAACAAGTAGTCTCCCATGGTTAGCTTAATACTATGGCATTTTTTTGAGCAGCTAATAGTACCACCATCTACAATCATGACCTAAAATTTTGGAGTTGGATAAATGAAATAGTTCAAGTGAGTATCCAGCTTACTATTGATGAATTAGTATGTGTTTCGAGAATAAATCAATATAGTGACCTTCTATTTCTTCAGGAAATCTACCACCTTAAGAGTTTAGGGAGTACTAGTACCTAAAAGGTCATGATAAGAAATAGTAGGTTGAGAGGCTTCAAATTCCTCCTCAGGACCTTCTTCATCCTCAGCAATTGGCTCCTCCTCCTCCTCCTCATCATCATCATCATCATCATCATCATCATCATCATCATCATCATCCTCCTCCTCCTCTTTAGCACCTTCAATGTAAAACAACTTCTTTTCTGCATAATGATGGTCTTTACTCCATTTTCTATCACAACCATAACATAACCTTTTGGATCACTTCTCCTCAATTTGTCAAGGTGTCAATCTAGTGAGTTGAGGATATGATGGTTCTGGAAAGGTGAGATCAAAACAAGTAATGAAAGTTTTCCATTTAATCATCTCTTTTTCCTCTACCATGCATGCCTGTTAGATAGCTCTTGATACATATATTAGGTTAAACATCTAAACATTTAATTGTATGCTATCTTTGAGACCACCTAAAAATATATCAGTCAAATTTTCATCAATGATGTCTTCCATCCATAAGGATAGATTTTGAAATTGATGAATATAATCCTTCACAGTTCCTATTTATCATAGTTTAGCTAACTGGCTAAAGTAGTTCTCAGAGACATTATTCTAATAATGAGCTAACAACTCATAAGTAAAAATAGACAATGTAACAGGAGCACCACTCTTTTTATTTTTATCACACAACCAATGATACCAAATGAACTACTTAGGTTCTAGATACAAAGACACCACTATCACCTTTTAAGAACTAGGAGTTTCATGTAGATAAAATAAATTCCTAATTTTTGTAATCCAAGTGAAAGGATCCTTACCATCAAACTTACCCATGTCCACTTTTGGCAACATCAGTTTCACATTAGAATTAGAGTTGTTAGTGTTAAGAGGAGGAACCCGATGATGAAGTGGATGGTTGTTTGACTATAACTAAGATGAAAGGGAAGCCAATTAAGTAGTGATCTATTTCAATTGAGTGTGAACCCCATTTATGTCTCCGTTCATCCTTGAAACATTAGTTTGAATTTTAATAGAGTCATCATGCTACACCAAGCCCTTCATGTTAGCTTAAAGTTGAGAAATCAATGGATCTATGTGATCTATGAATTTGACTCAAGAGAGGATGGTTAGTATCACTTTAGTTTTAAAATGAAAACAAAATGGAAAAAACACACTAACTAGCATAACACATCTAGGCCTAGACACTAGGGAGAGCTTAGTTAACAAGAACAAATGACAAATACAACTAAAAAGTAAAAAATAAAACACAAAAATTCCTTCACCTTCCTTGGATATTCCAAATGCCTTTATAGTATTGGCTTGCTCAGCTTTTACTCATGAATTCCTTGGCAATGGAAGCTTGATTACCTCCATCTCTCCTTGGCACCTTGTGGCTTTGCCTTGGCTTGGATTAGAATCAATTTAGAATGGAACACTAGTTGCAATGGATTATTGAAGATATTTGTGCATTATAAATTTGCATTATCATGTCTTAGAAATGATGTAGTAAGGTCTCTTATTTATAGATTTTTGAAAAAGGCTAGAATTAACCTGAACCATCCATCTCAAGATTGAGATGTGTGGCTAAGGATTAATCCAATTTTTAGAATTAATTTTTTAATTATCCTCATCATAACATTGGAATAAGGGGTAATTAAGAGGCATGGAGGGCTCATGGAAGGCATTGATGAGGCATGGAGGGCATGAATCTTGATATTTATGGCATTTATGACCTAGGGATGTCTTCCCAAGAAATGAGGTCACCTGATGATGTAGATATTCAATATTCATTTTCAAAAAAATATATTCAACAATTTTCCATGGAATTATTAATTATGTCTTGATTTGGTTTAATTAGCTCTTAAACATGTTTAAACACTTTGTGCATAAATCACTCAAATTATTCAGAATACCTTATTATTGGTCCAAAATTTGACTGGATTAGAATTGGAAGGTGATGTCAGATGCATTGGAACCATATTCCCATTTAAGATGTTACCAAAAATAAATAACAAGGAATATATCTTGTGAAAGAGATTTGATAGGAAAGATCAATCCAGAGCACCTAGGTGTAAAATTGGCATTTTGACTCGAAATGATCTGATCAAAGTTAGCTAGCCCATAAATTGCATTGCCCCATTTAATGATAACCTAGAAAAAATTAGCACTTGAATATGTTAGTTTCACATCATTTAGCATATTTTCATGTTTTTAGGCCAAATTATGTATTTTGATTGGAAATTGGCCAAAACCCTGATTAAAGGTTATCGGTGGCTGTATTTAGGTGTCTATAGTCTGTCCCTATCTGGGAAGGCATTACAAGTTATAAGCATAGTAATGGCTTCTCAAAGAATGAAAATGTCCTATGTGCCTACAACTGTAATGATGATAAACTAACTATATGATGCCCCCTCAATGTAATGGTTAATATAAAGAGGTCGACAAACGGTCCCTCGAAAAGAAGGAAGCAAAATGAGGGGACCAAAGAAAATAAAGATGATGGGGTGAAAACACAATGATAATGAAAAAGTAATCAAAATTATTGAGAATGCAAGTGGGATGGTGTATAATGGTTTTCCTAAAAGTAGTTATAAGCATTGTACCCTGATAGTAGCAACGTGGTATGATAACACAATGATTTTCTCAAAGGTGGTTATAATTATTGAGAAGATGGAGCTACCATAGTTAGGATAAACAAATAAGAAGAACATGTCCCTGTATGGGTAGAAAAATTAAAGTGGTGATGACATAATGATTTGTCTAAAGGTGGTTATAATCATTATGAAATGTAGGTGGGATGGTGTGCAATGATTTTCCCATATGCGGTTATAATCATTAGACCTTGTTTATGGAAAACATGATAAACTTGGCCAAGCATGATGATAACTTAACATAAAGAGTAATGATAAATTAGAACAACCTAGTAATAGGGAGATGCATGTTTGAACCAATAAAGATTAAAATTTATTCATTTTAATTACTCTGTTTGGGATATGATTAGGATAGAATCAGGGTATCAATGCTGAAGAGATGCCACCATTACTGAATAAAATTCTTGAAGCTAAGGTTTGTTGTAGTACATGTCGGTAGGCATCATGATATAACATCATGAGGACTTATCCAAAATATGCATGAGAATTGCTCTCATAATCTAATACTTAATAGAAAACAATGCACCAATGATAAAAAACATGATGACAATGTAAACATATGAATAGGGATGGATTTAGGTGTAAGTGTGGACAAGGAATCACCCAATGAACACACATAAACTGAACCATGGAAACAGTGTTGAAAGTAAGCAAGCAAATAGACAAACAAATAAAAGAAGCAAAAATAAACAAACAAACAATGCAATAGCAACTATAGAAACATTTCTCCTAAAAAATAGGCAACAAATAAATAAATGAACAAAATTGGGGAATAAAAGAAAAAGAAGGGAGTGGCTGAGCTATCTCCATATGCACTAGACAAGTGGAAACTACCTACATAGTTCCATGGATGTAATATTCAACAAAAAAATTTAGGCCAAATGTAGTTCTCCTAGGGTATGGGAAGAATGTGATAACCAAGGAAAACAAATATAATGGATGTGATAGAAGAATATGAATGGTCTTGGAAAATGGAAAGTGTGTTAGAGAAAAAGGCCAAAAAGGATGACGAAACTAAATTACAAGTGATTTTCTTGTAACTCAGTAAGGGTTCCCAGAATCCTTAAGGCAAAGAAGTGGTTAATGTTTTTGTTCTTTTCTAATGATTTTGTAAATGTTTTTGGAAGTGTTTTGGAGTGTCTTAACACAATAAAGAATGATAAAATGTTAAATGGTTCAATATCATAAAATAGCTAGAGTTTTTAAACTAAGGTTGCTCATAAAATAGTAAGAGCATTCACAATTAGGTTGCTCACAAAATAGTGAGAGCGTGGCTTAAGTTTCCCTTAAAATGGTGAGAGCGTGGCTTAGGTTACTCACAAAATGGTGAGAACATGGCTTAGGTTGCTCACAAAATGGCAAGAGGATGGGGAAAAGGGTGACTGAGCTGACTTCAACAAGTATTGAGCATTGCCTACATAGTTCCAAAGTAGGACCTCAAGTCACTATAGTTTCACCTTTACAATGGAGGAATTTGAATAGCGTAGCAATCAATTCAAACAAAACAAGCATAGTTGGTAAAAAGGCATAGTATGACTGAGGAAGTGGAAAGTTGGTATGTTAAAGCTTAATGTTACCCCTAGTTTTTCTATAGGTGGTTATAACCAGGACACAATAACATAGATCAATGGTAGTAATTTTACCAAACATGGTTATAATTAGTAGCAAGATTGATGGTAAGAAAGGAATAATAAATGAAGGATGCAACTATCAAAACTTCTATCACCCTATTCCAAAATATGATATCTATCTGAAGTACTTGAACCAACTAATGAACTTGATTAGATACCTTGATGCTGAAATGCATAATGAATGGCAAAAAACAAGGTCAAATGGGTTAGGCTTTTATAATAGATTAGGATGATAGGTTGGAAGTAGAAAGTGGATATGGAAAAGAGGATGGATAAGGATGGTATTATGTACAAAGAAGATAGTGATAAAATGGTTCTTATAGACAATAAACCTTATCACTCAAGCATAGAACCGTTTAAGATGAATAATATTCATCAGCTCATAAAGTTTATCCCCATCTAGTGTGGCAAGCCTGTATGCTCCTAATCCATAATTTGTAGTAATAATGAAAGGCCCTATCCATTTTAGTTTGAATTTCCCTTTATGTTTCTTCTCAACCATGGTATTCTTTTGGTTTTTTTAAGAACAAGATCACCAAGTTCAAATGTTCTATTCTTAGCACGTTGATTATAGTGGCCTTTGAGTCAGTTCTGATATGCTTGAAGATTATTGAGCATAGTTGTGTGTTTCTCATCAAGTAGGTCTAGCTCTTGTAGGATAGCTACTAGATAGTCATGATCATCTAGGACATGCTTGAAAGAGATGTGTAGTGAAGGAAATTTGACCTCAATGGGAAGGATGGCTTCAGTACCATAAACAAGTGAGTATGGAGTGGCTCTTATGGAGGTACATTGATTTGTATGGTATGCCCAAAGGGAAAGGAATATCTGAGCGTGCTAATCATGACCATCATCATTAACAATATTTTTGAGGATATTAATAGTGGTTTTGTTAGATGCCTTAGCTTGGCCATTACCTTGAGGGTAATATGTTGTATAAAAATGTTGTGTGATGTTATATGCAGTACATAACTGGTATACATCCTTTTTTTTAAATGATCCTCCATTATAAGATATAATGTTAGAGGGGATACCATAGCATCAAATGAGATGGTTGAAGGTGAATTTGAAATTTTGATTTCTATTCATGTAAGTGAGGGGTATAGCTTTAACCCACTTAGTGAAATATTCAATGGCGGTAAGGATATGTTTATGGCCATAAGATGAAATGGGGTTGATCTTCCAAATGAGGTCAAGTCCCCGTGTAGAAAATGGCCATGGTGTCAACATCAGTTTTAGAGTTTTTACTAGGGCATGAATCATATTTGCATGCCATTGACATTTGTCACACTTTTTTACATATGCAGTAGCATCTACGTCTATTGTGGGCCAATAATAACCATTATCTAAGATATTTTTGGATAGGTCTACCCCGCTAGAATGAGCTCCACATACTCCTTCGTGAACTTCTCTTAATGCTAGCAGAGACTCTACCAAAGTTAAACAATGAAGCAAAGTTCCATCAAAACTATAGTGATAAAGGGTAGATCTTAGTAAAGTATAATGAGTAGAATGATGAATAAATTCTTTGGTTTATTTTTGAGATAAGTTAGGTGGTAGAACTTGGTCATGAAGGTAATTGTAAAGGTCTGAGTACCAAATAGAATTAAGACCAATAATATCACAAAGCATTATAATGGTTAAAGGTTCATGAGCTAGTGATGACAAATTTTTGAAAAGGAACTGATACGCTCTAGCTTTATTTGTTTGTCAAAATAGAGATCCAATAGTAGTCATGGCATTTGTAGTTTTGTTACTAGCCCTTGGTATGTGCTCAAACTAAATGTTGGAAATGTATTGTTTAGGAGTATCGACCATGGCTTTATATTGAACTAGCTTGTCATATTTAGTCTAAAAATGATCTCTGACTTGATTGATGATTAACTGAGAATCAACATAAACCTAGAGATAAGATATATTCCAATGCATTACTTGTCGAAGTCCTGCAACAAGTGCGTCATACTCAGCCATATTGTTTGTACAAGGAAATCTAATTTTGAATGATTTAGGGATTAGATCCCCTTGTGTTATAATAAATAATAGGCCTACCCTTGATCCATGTGCAGTGAATGAACCATAAAAATACAAATTCTAAGGCTACTCCTTAAGGGATGTGTCAATGGTGGTCATGATGTATTCATTAGAAAATTGAAATGTGAGTGGTTGTGTATCTATGAGAGGTACTTTAGCAAGTTGATCTATAAAAACTTATCCTTTGATTGCCTTTTAATTGATATACTCTATGTCAAACACACTAAGAAGCATGATCTATCTAGCCATTCTACATTGCAAATCCATTTTAGATAGTAGATACTTGAGTGGATCTACTTTAAAATGACCATGGTCTTATTATTCAACATGTAATGGCACAACTTCTAAGCTACAAAGAACATGGCTAGATAATATTTTTCAATAGATGCATAGTTATGTTCATATGTAACCAAGGTACAACTTAAGTAGTATACAACATGATATTTTCCATTATCATCATGTTGAGCCAAGAGTGCCCCTAGAGCATGGTCAGTAGTTGATAGGTATAACAAGAATGGCTTTCTTGGCAGAGGAGGTAATAAGATAAGTAGATTAATAAGATAGGCTTTGAGTTGTTGAAAAGCCATTTGGTAGTGATCATCCTAGTGAAATGCATCTTCTTTTTTCAAAAGGTGTGTAAATGGATGGTACTTGTCTACTAATTGAGAGATGCATCATCGGATTGACTGGATCTTACCTTACAAACTATGGACTCACTTTAAATTAGTTGGTTGTAGCATCTCAGTTATAGCATGGACTTTAGTGAGATCGACTTCAAAACCTCTAGAATACATGATGAAGCCAAGTAATTTGCCTGAAGTTATATTAAACACACATTTCTTTGGATTAAATCTAAATTTGGACTCTCGTAATCTTTCAAATATCTTACACAACACTACTAGATGGTTAGCCCTAGTTTTAGATTTTCCCAATATGTCATCGACATAGTCTTCAACAATATCATGCATCATATCATGGAATATGATAGTCATGGCCCTTTGATATATGGTTTTGGCAATCTTAAGGCCAAATGGCATTACCTGATAACAAAATGTTCCCCATTGAGTGGTGAATGCTATTTTATGTTGGTCTTCTGGTGTTATTATGATCTAGTTGTATCTTGAAAACCCATCCATGAGTGAAAGTGTTTCATAACTTATCATGGATTCAATGATCATGTTGATATTAGGTGAGGTAAAATCATCTTTAGGACAAGATTTGTTTATGTTTTGAAAATTAGTACAAATTTTGATCCCTTCAAGCTTTTTGCTAGCATGTATCACATTAGAGATCCATTCTAAGTAGTCAATGGATTAGATACATCCTACTTCTAAGAGTTTTTTAAACTCTTTATTTACCAATACAACAATGCAAGGATGCATCTTACGTAACTTTTATTTTACTAATTTGGTGTCAAGATTAACCACAAGGTGGTACAGAACCAAGGTAGGGTATAAACCTGGCATGTCAGAATAAGCCCATACAAAGATATGTATAAATTCTCTCAACACAACTGTAAAGACATCATGTTCCTTCTTAATGAGGGATGTGCCTAATTTTATCCATTTCAAGTTTGATGGAGTCCTAATATTTACCTCTGTTATATCTTCAACTAGAAGGGTTAAACCATCTTCTAAGATAGTAGGCAATGACTTGAACTATTAGATTATGCTAGGGTCCTTTGTTAAGACTTGCTCTTCAACTTCTCCTAGGCATGATGAATTTGAGTCCCTTAATGGGAGATCTATCCATGTGATAAAAGTAGTCGTAAATTCTTGAAGAATTTTATCAAATACTTGTTATTGCTCAAATCTAAACTTTGATTCATAGGCACGTTCATCATTGGTGGTCACCTAGTCTAAATTTGAAGAAGAATAAACTCCCCTATCTAATAGTGCTTGAAATAAGTTTTCACCACTAGACTAGCCTTCATCTTTACTTTTTCTCTAGTTAAAAATCACCACAAAGAGGTTTTCAATTTGGGACCTCAATGTTTTACTTATTTGTTTTTTGGCTAAGGGTGTTTACTCACTCTCCAAAATAGGCTGTAGGATCTAATGTGATTGAGAATCCTAATTTGTGATCTCCTAACAGAGCATTGTCTCTAAGGCCTAAGAAATCATAAAATGCCTCCTCATTCTGGAACTCATCAATTAATAGACTAGATTCTTGATTGTCCCAATCTATCAGTTGAGGATAATATAATGGTAATGGGTTAGGATGAATGGCCAGGGTAAGGGTAGAATGGTATCGATTTGAAACATGTTGGTTTTAGCTAGGTTATCAAAGGTGAGGGTATGATCAAACTCTACTTCACTATCGACATCATCATCACTAGTATCTGATGATGGAGTTTGTTTAAGACATGTGGGGTAAACCCCAGGTAGTTTAAATCCAAGTCCATAAGGCCTTTCATACTTAGTCATGGAAATTGGCTCGATGGTTCCTTGTTGATTCAATCTAAGTCCTCTTCTTTCATAATTGTGACACTCTATGATCCTATTGGCAATAATATACTTTGAATTTTTATAATAATCATCCTGGTTGTTGTTGTATAACCATGATTCTTCCCCTTCAAGAGGGTCAAGTTCTAGGCTAGATGTTGGTACAAATGTGACAGGTCACTTATATTTGCTCTTTTGTTGCTAATACATATGTGGGGTGACTTTAGGTCCTCTAAAGGTTTTTAGATTCTGAGGAAGATTGGCAATATGAAATTTATCATGGGTCACATACTCTCTCGATCCATTATCTGAAATGGTAAAATGATTAGAAACTTCAAGAGGTGGCATGTGGGAAAGGGAATCTAATGTATTAAGATCTATGCAATTATCTGGTGAAGTATCAATAAGTATATCATTTCTTTTATCTTGCTTGAAACTTGGATACATGTCGTACTAATAATTATAGATTTGAAATTTGGTGTCAAGATGCTTGAAGTGTTCATATGGGTGTAAATCTCTTAGAATATTCACTTCCATCTCTGAGTGGGAAAATACATTGGTGTAGTATTGATGGGATTGCATAAATCTCTTGTAACCAAGGCCTGCCTAGAAGTATAATGTATAATAACTCAAGATCAAGCACATGGAAAAGTGTATCATGAGTCAAAGGCCCAATAATAATTGGTAAACTAATAGTGCCTTGTGATTCTCTTTCTTGATTATTATATGATTTGATAGTTGTTGTTTCTGGTTAGAGATATTCCATTGTGTACCCAAGAATCTTGATAATATTTAGAGACACTATGTTGAGGTTGGATCCATTATCTATAAGGACACATTTAACTTTATGTCATCTTATATTAATTCTATCTATAATGGATTATTATGAAGCGGGCCAAGGGAAGACCAATCACTTTGATTGAATGTGACTTGTTAGGCTATGGCTAGGTGTCCAACCAAAGCTTGAAATATATCAAGGGATATGTCACTATCAAGAGTGTATTGGGTCAAAAACTCATTAAAGATGTTCTTATGGATTATTGACATTCACATCAAATTTAAAATAGAAATTTGTGCTGGTGTCTTCTACAATTATTCCATAATATCAAACTTCTTGTCTTGGTCAAGAGTGAATGGTTTATTCCAAGGTTGAATAGTTGGTTGGATGATAGGTAAAGTGGCAGATGGTTGTGGGCCTATGATAGTAATCTTCAACCATCGAGTTATGATTACACAATCAGGATAAAATATCGGACCATTATTGCTAACTAATGTTAGGAATGGTGTGGAACTAGACAAGTCTTGATTACCAGTGCACTCATATGTGGTCACATGGCAAGGATGAGTTGTTGATATAAGGTTCAAAAGGGGAAGTTATAGTTTGTTAGTTTGCCTGTATGCACTCCTAGGTCAAATAAGGATTATCCATGTAATTTGGCTAAATATTATTGTTTAGCAATGGTCTAGGCTAATTAGTGTTTGGTTTAGGATTAATGGAGATGATATTAATGTTATCCCTTACAATATCACCTAAAATCCTATTATAGTCATGTACAAATGCATGGTAGGTTTTTTGGTTGTTATTGTTGACCTTGGTTTTATCTATTGTTCTATCATTGTGGGTTTTATTGTTGATTTTGTTGATTCCGTTAGTTCAGCCTTGATTTTGATACTGTTGATTTTGCTACTGCTTTGACCATTGTTGTTGTTGTTGTTGCCAATCATTTTACTGTTGGAGATTGTTATTTTGGGGAAAGGGTTTTCGATAAATCCTAAGAGTTTGATTAGAAGAAGAAGCACCATTATCCAATGTTATCTCCCCATTCTCAAACATATTCTCAATTAAATGCTTGATTTGGACACATCTTCATAGATTATGCCCATTGACTTGATGATAATCATTGAATTCATTTTCACGATACCAATCATGATAAGGAATGTCTTATGGATAATGCTTTGGTGTAGGCCAACTAATCATATTAGCAATAATAAGCTTTCAAAATATAGATTCAATAGGTTCTCTTATGTCACTAAATATATGACATGCAGGCACAATTCTCTTAGGAGGAGGGGTTTTCAATGGTAAAGGTTGTTGTATTTGTTATGCAGGTCTTGATTGTTGTGCTTGTATCATTGGTTGGAGAGGTTTCTAGGTAAGAGTAAACTGAAAAGGTGGTGTAGATGACATTTGCACCATTTATACATGATGGGATTTGGTTATTCCATTTCCCACAACATTCTTATTAAAGTTGAATTACTTTGGTCTTTTTTAGTTATTATCCTATGCCAGTTGCGATGCTTGTGCTTGAATAAGATGTTGATGTTGGCCATTTCTTTAATTAGTACCTATATTGTGATTAGTTGAATTAAGCTTGATGACTCTTTTATTGATGAACACCTACTTGATCAACAAATCTTTATCAATAATCTCTTTGAACATATGTGCACATTATAGTTCCAAATGATAAGCTATCTCACTATGCAATTTTTTAGTAAACATAGCAGCTAATTTTTTATCTAGTAAACTATGGGTGAAACGACTTACAAGGGCTCTCCATCACTGTAACTTGTAAAACTCTCACCAACTATTTTTTTTGCTTGTGTCAGGTCCACTAATGAAGTCACATGCTTGAGATTATAGAAAAAGTGCTGCATAAACTTATTAAAAAGATCATCAAAATCTATTATTGAATTTTTGGGAAACTTCAAAAACCACTCCAAGGCTTGTCTAGGAAAGCTCCTTGGAAACAATAGCAAAAGGTATGTCACTATATGCCACTAGTTGACATGCGACAAATAATTTGGTCAAATGAGCCTTAGGGTCACCTTTCCCTTTGTATTTGTCAAATTTTGATGGTTCGTATCCTAGAGGAAATGTTATCTACAAATACTCCATGTTGAATGGATAGGAACACACATCATCCAATTTAAACTTTTTAGTCTATTTACCTTCTTGAATTTCCATAATTGCATCCTTCACCTGTTACAATTCTTGGGATAGAAAACTAGAAGGAATATTGGTTTGCGGGATAAAATTGGTTTGGGTAGATGGTTGGGAGGTCATAAATGGGACACTTTGACTAGGGTATGATGGAGATACTTGTTGGGGTATATTGGTTTGGGTGGGTAATGGACCAAGAATATGCATACATGGATTAGGATGTTCATGAAATTACACATTTGGATATGTGATATTCTAGTTTGGGTTGGTGATAAAAGTTTGAATTAGAGGATTTTTTTTTTGGAATGGAGGGATATAACTATATTTTTCCTATTGTGGTTAAAAAGGAACATGCTACTAATTAATTGAACCTTGGTGTGGAGTAGGAACTTGGGGACCAAGACCCTATCATTGAATTTGTGGCACATTTTGAACCAACAATTGTCTAGTGGGTACTTGAGAAATATGGGGACCTTCTTGTTACATGAATCCCTATAAATAAGTGAAAGCAAGTTGCATATTTGACATCTATCACTGACCAATATTTACATGTTGTTGGCTAGTCATTACTTAGTTTTGAATTGGCACAGTAGTCTACGACTGAAAGGGTATGTTCATCATTACCTAGTGAGGTGGAAAATTAGTTGCCCATGATTGAGGTGGAAATGTATGTCCTCTATTGCATTGATACACTATATTATGTTTGTTATTGTGGAATAATACTCATTACTTGTTGAGGAAGAGTATTATTTGTGACACTCTATCATTGAGGTGTGATATTATCTATTGTTTGATTAACTAATCCCATAGGTTTTACACATGAGGAAGCATCTAGTTGAGGTTGGAGAGTTAAAATTTCTATTCCTTGGTATGATGATCTACTCATGGGATTAACTATAGGCACATGTTTTTGTCTAGTTGTTTGTGCATTAGTACCACTTTGATCAAGATCAGATGTTGTTTGCACATTGTCCACTATGTTTGGCTCACTATTCAGTGTAGAGGTTCAAGACACTTCTTCAATAATGGGCATATTCATCAAGTTATCTATCGAAGTGGTATCTATAAATGCATCAAAACTTGGATTCTCTTGTCTAGTTAACTCTATCAACACTCCTATTGAAGGAACTAGGTCAATAAGAGGCTTACTCACCATGTTTGTCTGATTGAAATCAAGTTCTAAATTCAGGTAGGTTTGATATGGTGTCTACATTTGGTTAAATTGATATTCTATAATGTTTTTGCCTTGATTAGATATATTAGGGTCTTGATATGTTGTTTGGACTAGAGCCATAGGATTACTAGAAGAAGCCTATTGATCGTAAATGATATTATGGGGCACTCTTACTAGACTTGGTAAATTTTTATGAGGGAAGTCTATAGGAAATTTGGCCCTTACCTCTATGGATCTAACCAAAATATCATCTTTATTCTATAAAAAAAATTGTTCAAACAAAAATGGATCATATGTGGAAGTTGTATTAGTAGAATATGACTATTGAAGAACTAGATCATCCACTATGGGTATTGTAGCTACGTATTGCACAGTTTATTCTTGGTCTTGTTCTGAATAAGGTGGTGTGTTAACTAGATAGTTAGCCAATGGATCTTGGATTTGTGCCCCTAATTGAGTATTATAAGGGGGATGCGAATCCATCTCATAAAAAATATTATCTGCATAGGGGTCTTACACCATTTCTTCCTGTGCCACCATATTACTAATCCCTAGATTGTACATGAGTCCACTATAAGTGTAGGAATACATATTAGGATCCATAGTCAATGCTTTGCAATAAAAGATCAAAGAGTTATACAAACTTCTCAAAAGGATAAAATCTAAAACAGATGATGTTAAGGTTTATGCAAATATTTGTGAGGAAACAAGCTAGCATGAATTATCTAACATTTCACTATTCACACAAAGATAAGCAAGTAAATGGACCAAAAATAAAATTGCCAAACTCTAAGGTCAAAGTGTTTCAAATCAGTCTAATCTAGGAATTTAAAAGTTTCTAGGTCTTTTAGCTAAATGTGGCATCAAAATCTAGGCTCAAACAAGGCATGCACTAGGACTCTTGGCCAAACGGTGTCAAAAGCTAGACTTTGAAATAGATGAAAGTTTTAATCTAATGGATTTGAAACACTTCTAACAAACACTAGGAATTTGAATCTTGGACATGAAATTGATCAATTAGGCATAAGGTATGAAACAAAATTCACTTTAGAAATAGTTTAATTTTCTCACAAAAAATGGTATAAAACTCAGTTCTTTTAACAAATGAGCTAGACAAAAATGAGTGGTATAACTGTGATTTAGACAAAGGATCATAAAAGTACACTTGGATTTCCTTGAAAAGGTAAGAATAAATTTAGAACTCTATGTAAGAGGGTGTATGAAACAATATTTGAATGTTTTTGGGAAATGTAACGATGCTATACTACACAAAAGGTGTGGCAAAAAAGTTTGTTTCAAAAAATATCTAAGGCAAAGCCATTTTTTCACAATCTTGACAGCATAAGTCTACTTTTCTCGACTTAAAATGTTATGGTGCATAGACTCAAAGTACAAGTGTTTATAAAAACTGGCTTAAGTCTATCAAGTGATGACAATGATCATGAGTCCTAAACGACCTTCAACCAAAATTGGAAATTAAACCTAAGTTCCCTCAAATTTAGTGCAAATGGTGAACCCACTTAACACAACAACCCTATAAACTTGTAAAGGTGAAATTATAAATTTAGATTATAAGTGAAGGACTTAAACAACTTTGGTAAAGGTCTAGACTCAATTGGGCAGCATAACTATGCCAAAGTGGATGATATGATTCTCAAGCTTTTGATGAACTTTTGAACAAGGCAAATTGATGATCTCACATGGGTAACATAACGCCTCTTTATTAAAAGGAAAATCTAGACCATGTGTTTGGTTTGGATTATTTTCTTACACCAAGTTTTGACTTCAAAAAAGACTTTAAACTTGGACAAGACCAACTAATTAATCACTCTTAGATCCTAAAGTGACAAGGTTGCTTAGTATTGTTAGAATCCATCAATATATGTCATTTGAGAGGATTTTAAGTGTTCATCCAAAAGTAAATGCACATTATATAGTAGGGTTTTTACACCCCCCTTCTCTCAAATGACAGTACTATGACATGGACCTTGAGGCACACCTTATACCAACAATACTTCTATGACAAGTGGTGATTTGTCTAAGATCTAACAAGTTTCTAAATGATCTAAGGGAATCAATTACAAAATGGCTTTCACACCAAACAATGCAAAATAAAAGAATAGATTTTAGGTCTATATCACTTGGCTTGTTGTAAAAAGGTCTAGTCCTTTTTGCAATAAATACATCCTATTGTTCATTCAGTGTAGTGAAATGTCCAAAGTGACACTACATCCCATGCATAACTCCAATTAAGAGCCAAATGAAGTCAATGATCAGAGATGAAACCCCAGGTTGAATCTTCCCTAAATAAATTGTGGAAGGTGATGAAGTCCCCCTCGCAAGCCAAGTTTGCATAAAAATAAAGAAAGCATGAAAGTAGAAAGACATTAGGGTCATTTTCAAGATCACCCAAACTTTTATGAATTTTTAGAGAATGTTTTAGATGACTTTATTTCTAAGCCTTGTACTTGGCTACTTGTAATAAGAATGGCACTTTTGATTCTAAGGGTTCCTTAAAGGGGACAAATGGAAGAGCATACACACAACATCCCTCTTTTTGCCAAAAAAATCTAATTAAACAACTATTAAAAACAAGAATTGACAAGTTTGTTCAATTTTAAGCCCAAATGAAAGATTTCGTGGTGTTCATTTGACCCTTTGGTCTTAGTTGAAAACTTTGAAAACATTCACCAAAAACATCTAATTCTTTGTTAAACACCAAAACAAGGTTCCTAATTGATTATTAAGCATGTAAAAGGTGATCTAAACATGCTTTTAGCCAATTTCAAGTTTGATCTTACAAAAAAAATGTTAGCATGTCCTTTAACTTTGAAGCTCTTTTTGGTTTGAAACAATGAAATTTTGAAAAAGAGCTCTTGAATCTGTGTTTCAAGTAAAACATAGTGACCAACATTGGTTATATACAACTGATGATGGTTACTTTAGCTAACTGATGTCGATTATCTAACTGACATCGGTTATACCAATGTGACCATCTTGATAGGTATCTAACTGAAGTTAGTTTTGATAATCAATATTGGTTAAGCTATGCAACCATTGTCAGTCTTACTTGTTGACATTGGTTACTGTGTAATATTGTGGCAAATAAAAATGGAAAAATGAAGTTAGAAAATCAATTTGCAAAAGTTTTAAGGGTCCAAATAAATATTTTAAAGCTAAAAAATGATCTTTTTTAGGTATGAGATGCATCTATTCCCAAAAGGCATGCCATGATGTCATCTAGGAATTTGACTCAAGAGAGGATGCTAAGTATCATATTAGTTTCAAAATAAAAACAAAATGAAAGAAACACACTAACTAGCATAACATATATTGGCCTAGACACTAGGGAGAGCTTAGTTAACAAGACCAAATAACAAACATAACTAAAAAGTAAGGAATAAAACACAATAATTCCTTCACCTTCCTTTGATGCTCCAAATGCCTTTGTAGTAGTGGCTTGCTCGGCTTGTGTTCATGAAGTCCTTGGCAATGGAATCTTGACTACCTCCATCTCTCCTTGGCACCTTGTGGCTTTGGCTTGGCTTAGATTGGAATCAATTTGGCATGGTAACACTAGTTTATATGGCTTATTGAAGATATTTATGCATTATATATTTGCATTATCAAGTCTTAGAAATGATGTGGTAAGGCCTCCTATTTATAGATTTTTACAAAAGGCTAGAATCAACCTGAATCATCCACCTCAAGATTGAGATGTGTGGCTAAGGATTAATCCAATTTTTATAATTAAGTTTTTAATTATCCTAATCATGAAATTGGAAGAAGGGGTAATTAAGAGACATGGAAGGCATCATGGAAGGCATTGATGAGGCATGAAGGGCATGAATCTTGACATTTGTGGTATTTATGGCCTAGTGATGTCTTCCGAAGAAATGAGGTCACCTGATGATGCAAATATTCAATATTAATTTACAAAACAAATTATTCAAAAATAATTAATTATGCCTTGATTTGGGTTAATTATCTCTTAAGCATGTTTAAGCACTTTGTGCATAAATCACTCAAATTGATTAGAATGCCTTGTTATTAGTCCAAAATTTGACTGGATTGGAATTGGAAGGTGATGTCAAATGTGTTGGAATGATATTACCATTTAGGATGTTACCAACAAAAAATAATAAAGGCACGTATCTTGTGCAATATATTTGATAGAAAAGATCAATCTAGAACACCTAGGTGCAAAATTGACATTTTGACTCAAAATTATTTGATCAAAGTTAGCTGGCCCATAAATTGCATTGCCCCATTTAATGATACCTTGGCCAAAATTGGCACTTGAATATGTAAATTTCACATCATTTATCATCTTTTAATGTTTTTAGGCCAAATTGTGCATTTTGAATGGAAATTGGCCAAAATATTGATTAGAGCTTATCGACAACTAGATTTAGGTGTCTAAAATCTGAAGTTCCAAATTCTATGTCATCGATAGAAGGAGTCTTAGGATTTTATTTCCCCCTTTTCTTCATTGTGTAGAAGGATCAACCATATACAAACCCTAGGAGGGTTTTCTCCCCCAAAAAAGTGTGCTAAGAGATGGTACCATTGCAATTACCTTGCCAAAATGAATCCAATGACTGCCTTTGCACACTAGGGTAAAATTTTGAGTACCAAAAAAGTGTATGGATAGAATATACCATTGTAATCATCTCATTAAGATGAATCGAATGACTACAATTGTGTAAAGCAAAATTTTTGTTTTTTTAGACTATTTTTCAATTATTTTTTTTCAAATAAGATTTTTAAATAATACTGCACCAATAGAAAAAATTAATTCTTTCCAGATTGCAAGTTATGTTTTTTTCTCTTTCCTCTTTTAGAAGTCATGCCTTGCTAGATTGAAAAAACAACACCACATGAAACTTACCTAAATCAAATCTCTAATTCCACTTGTAATTAAATCACTTAGATTTTTGCATAGAATCATTATATATCACATAGAATAAAAAAATATGAGAGATCACATAGCAATAATTGATAGAAGAGTAGAATATTGGATACTGTAGCAAAGCCACTTCAAGGGGGGAAAATCCAAAATAATGCACTTAGAGCAGAATACTTAACATAATCCTCAAAGATTAACCACTACCTCCTATATATAGTCTACCTAGCCATGGTTATTCTATAGGCTGACCTAACTAAGAACATAGAGAAATGTAACAAGAATATAAAAGAGTTATGTAAGCCAAAATTCAAACACAAATATCCCTAGACACACCAAAGGTTAAGGGCGTAGCACACAAAGGACACTAGTGTAGAGCATTATTGACAAGAGGATTGTGCTACTATCTTATAAATTGTAATCCACATTTTGAAGTCTTGGGTCAATTAGCCTTTTTATCATGGATGTGTTTGGTGAGTTTGGTAGATGGTGTGTTGGCATCCTCTTTTCCAAGTCCCTTTATTTATTTTTGGCTAAGTCTCAAATCTTTTCATTGATGTCACATGGTACCCTGGTGCTCATTATTCATGAAAAGGTTCCCAGCTCACCCAAGACTAATATCAGCTCGACATGTGGTACCATAACAATTTTCTAAGGAAAGTTTATTTTTGTCAAACCTCTAAGCAATGCCATTCACCTATGAGGTAATATGTGGGACCCAATGTGTAGTTATTATTATGAGGAAAGTGAACTTTCCATGTAGCACCTAGTGACCATTCTTTACAAAGGAGTTCTTGAATTCCCCAGGAGAAGTGCTAGCTTACCACACAGTGGCCCCATCTAATCCTGGTTTAAAAGTGATAAAAGGACTTCTAAGGAGATCACTCACTCCTTAGTATGCCATGTATCATCCCAACACTCATCGAGAGTAATATTTTTCCTATTAGGGCTTTGAGTAACACCATTGGTTGATGCGAGTGGGTCCTATTCCTAACAATATTTTCATAGGTTGTTTTGAAGGTAGACATGTGTCACCAAAATGATTCTTCTAACCATCATGGGGGATTATAAGCATTAATAGTAGCATAATATCTAGGATTTTGATGGCCAATTACACTCAAGACCTGCAACTCCCCATTTAGATATAATGGCCATATCATGAGTGTGAGTACCAAGTTCTAGGTGTCATTTATTCATAAGGCCTTTGTGCCTATATATTCAGGATTTTTTCATTTGGTGAGGGGGGAACATTAGATAATAGAAATTATCTTTATAGATCATCCATTTGTAATATGTTTAGTTTATGAATATAAGTAGTAGTAATTTTTATTTTTCATTTCATGACCTTAGTATGTGCCCCTCATGAGAAGGATTGAATATTGTATACTATGCCTTTTGGCCTTTTGTATTTTTTTATCCACCTAACAATGAAGAGGATGTGGTGTTTTGTGTCAAAATAAGAAAAAATTGTCATTGCTTATTTTTTCTTTTCATTAATTCTATAGTGTTGGCTTTGATTCATATTACAGGCTTTAAATCATGCATATGTTCTTTTAATTATCTATAATGTTTAAATATTTAAGCTATTTTATAAAATTTTAGGAATAAATACTTCAAGATTCTTGGTGCATCACCTTAGATAGTTTTATTTTAGTTTTATTCACATTTATCTCTTACACTTTTCACCCCCAATAAATTAAAAGGGATGGCTTCTAAAATCTTAGAGGTTGCTTCACATATCATAAATTTGTCCCACATCTATAAATCTTCCCATAGGAAAGTTATTTGTTGAGAGTGAGAGTTTTAGGCATCAACAATTTTTATTTTTTTGGCATGCCTGATGGGACCAAATTACTAGTCTACCTAACTAAAAGCTAGATTTTATGAGCCACAGGCCCATCATAGGGTCACAAAAAGCTAATAATCCAAGATTTTTACTACCACCTCTAGTAGTTGTAACTCACTAAAGAGCCATAGGGTCTATCATAACATAATAACCACAACAAATGGAGATCGTAGGACCACCAAGAAAATTGGTGGCATAGAACAGTGGTACGCTACTCATCCCTCTAGTAGTCCTAACTACATGAGACCCTATTCTTAGTAATGCCTTAAAGGCACTCCTTAAATTCATAGGAAATGATTTCAAAAGTGTGATAGAGCATCTTTAGGATGTTACCAATGTTTGCACTATGCATTATGTCACAAAGTAGAAAATAACCTTAAGGCTACAAGCCACCTCTTTCAAAGGGTGGGATCTTAACCGGTATTGATCCTTACCACCCAAATCCATAACCACCTGGGATGACTTGATAAATATATTATTTGAATAATTCAATGAGAAAGAAAACTGATTGTCTCTTTTACAACAACTTATCACCATTAAAAGGGACCCATAAGAGGCTATTATTAATTTTAATATTAGATTTCATAAACTTGGTAAAGAATCTTGGTGGTTGCATGACCACCCATGGGTATGGAAATTGTATTCTACCTCAATTCCTTTAACTTAGATATAGTGGTTATTATTCAATCTATTAGAGTCGAGAAGCATATGACCTGGTAGTTAGAGTAGAGAATAATTTGATAGATGCTAGGAAACTTCCCCCATGACTATCAATGCCCATATTCCCATAAATATCCATGTCATCAAAATATGGCATCCCTAACACCTTGAAATCATCTCCTTTTATCTATCTATATCTGCATACTCAAACAAATTCATCCTTTTTATCATTACTAGCTATAGAGATGAATGACACGAAGAACATCTTGTAGAACTTCTTAAATGAGATCAAAAACCTCAAGAGGTAGCATGATATTCCCCCAAATCCCCCTTACCAAAATTATCAGAATGGAAGAGCATCATACCATCATAACCAATACTAAAAAAGGTAGAGGATGAATCATCAAGCACTTAATCATTAGGCAGTAAATCACTAGGTGCAATTGGTGAATCAAATTATCTCGATTCCTCATCCTTTGTAGATGGTCTTACCAAGTTCAAACAAAAAATTTGTCACTAGCCAAAATAACATTGTGGATGATTCCAATTCATGGTGATTCTCATGTAATGATGTGCATATGCCCTAAAACTTCCCAAGAGGCAATTTATAGCAAAGGTAGTTGAACAATGGAGAGAAAGAAATGCACCTAATTTAGCCCCTTATGAATACTAATCCTCAGGTGTGGAAAATGTTGTCTTAATGGCCCAAATCCAAGGAATGTCCTTAGATCAAGGAGATGAAATAGACTTAGAGCATGTACTTTTCTCTTAGGTAGAGGTTAAATATGTGATCTATGCAAATGAGAACCCCTTGTTGAAAGCTCCATGATCCCAATTGAACTACTGCACCTGATCCAAGAAGAGAGTGACCGAGAACCCAAAAAAAATTTATGAGGCCTAAAGTGGATTTCAAGAAAAGTTTAGGAACCCAACCATCACCCCCAACATATCAAAAATAGATCAAAATAACATAAAATAAGCTAAAAGACCCCAAAGTTCAACCCTAAGGGTCATTAAATATGGTAGAACAATTTAAGAAAGCCCCAAACAATGTCTCTCTTTAAGACGTCTTGCCCATCATGAACTAGAAGTCTCTACTATGAGAATCATTAGAAGATTAGGAAAAACCTATGCAAGGTAAACTGGAAATGGAGCTAACACAAAATTAGGCAATGGAATCCAACAAAAGTACACAACCTCATGCAAGATTTGTGTTTATCAACTCTAATGTAGGGGTAAGTAAAATAAAACCTGCCACATTTTATTTAACTCTCATAGTGGGGCTCAAGTTGTTACACAATTATATGATTGATTCTAGTGCTAGCACCATAGTCATGCCAAAGCAGACTGTAAATGCTTTGCAACTCCAATATGAACCTTTGAATAAAGGGTTAATGTGGTTGGATGGGAAAAAGTCTAGACCATAGGTATTATCAAGGCTCTTCCCCTAGCTTTGTATTATTGTCTTAATATCATAGTATTTCAAGATTTTTTTGTAATAGACATCCCACCAGTCGGCGGGTTATGTTTGTCAAGAAATTTCATCACCAAGAGGCGAATACTTATCTTTGGATTGGTCTCATTTAATCTTAAGGACCAAATAAAACTCAAAATTAAAGTGGTTTTCCAAGTCTTTACATCTAAAACACATAGATAATGATGATATGATGAATTTTGAAGGCATGCACACTTATTTCTCCAAGAAAGAGATGTTTTCATAAAAATGCTTGAGGAAGAAAGAGTGACAGGTAACTGGAGCTTGAAAGAGGAAGCTCTAACCAATGGATTCATAAAAATGATCTAATCACAATATTTGATACCACCATTCTCAAAACTTATGTAATCCATGATGAATATTAGGACATCCCTAAAGTCAAAGAAAAAGGAGGATCAAAGCAAAGAGCCTAAAAATGAGTCTAAATTTTGGAATCTACATTTTGATGGTGTAAAATGCAAAATGAGCTCTAACGCTAGTATCTGATTAGTGTTCCCATCTAGAAGGGAGAACCTTAGGGCCTTCCACTTCCAATTTTCCTATACAAATAACTAATCCAAGTATGAAACCCTAGTCCATGGCCTCAACCTTGCCAAGTGCATGGGCATGAAATAGTTATGGGTATTTAGAGATTCTAAACTAGTAGTAAGCCAAGTACAAGGAGTTTTAGTTACAAAGAACATCTGCATGAGGGCTTATAGCCATCATATATAGGATTTGATATAGCCATTTGAAGCATTCAATATCCACATTATCCCTAGGTCTAAGAATGCTTAGATGGATAAAATGGTAGCAATCAACTCCTAATTTGATTTGGTGATTGACTTACTAAAAATGAATAAATGGTGTAGGTAATTATCAAACTCACCATCCTAAACAATGATCAAAACTAGTAAGTATTTGAGAGTGATGTGTACATTGTCATGTTTCTTCATTAGTCATTCAAGTTTGCAAAGAAGTTGTAATCAAAGATTGAATAAGTGTATGGGTATCAAATCATGCAACTAAAGCCCAATAATATCCCAAAGGGTTTGATCATCTTGGAGAATCTATTTTATTTTGATGATGCAAGGAACATCAAAAGAAATTTTTTTGAAGACAAAGGTGAATACTCTGAGTTGGAAATAGGAGAAGGAAGGAAACTAAAAGTGGGGAAAGAATTTTTCCAAAAAGATAAGGAGTGATTGATATCCTTCTACAACAAATATTAATGGGTTGTGGCTTGGACTTATGATGGTTTGAAAGGGTATGACCACAAGGTCATCCATCACACCATAGACCTAATTGAAGGCTCCAAACCTATTTTATAGAGGTAAAGGCTAATATACCCAAAAAATGAGTCTCTCATGGCTCAAGAGCTAAAGACATTGATCAACTCAAGGATCATATACCCGATCAAGAATTGGAATTGGGTATCAAACTTGGTTTTGATGAGGAAAAAAAATGGAGAAATCAAGTTATGTATTGACTTCAAGTACTTGAACAAAGTATCCATAAAATATCATTACCCCCTTCTTTCCATAGAATGGATCCTCTAAATAATAGTGGGCACATAAATGTTCTCCCTACTAGATGGATTCTTAGGGTATAACCAGGTATGGGTTAATGAGGAGGATGAATACAAGACCAATTTTACTACAAAGTGGGTAACCTTAATGTATGCAAAGATGACTTTCAACCTCTTTAATGTTAGAGCCACTTTCCAGTGAGCCATGGACATAGCCTTTCAGGCCTAATCAATAAAATCATCCTCATTTACCTCAATGATTTGATAGTATTATCTAGGAAAAGGGAAGATAACTTTGATCATTTGGATAAAATATTTTAAAAGTGCTAAGAGTTCAAGTTATCTCTCAACCCTAATAAATGTATCTTCGACATCCCTCAAGGAAAGTTACTAGGTTACGTGGTATTCAAAGAAGGCATATCTATTGACACAAATAGAGTGAAAGCCATTAAGGACCTAACCTTACCAGTTAATAAGAAAGGAGTCCAATATTTTTTAGGAAAGATTAATTTCATCAGTTGATTCAAATATGACTTAATGGGGTTGGTCAGGCCAATTACATTAATGCTAAAAAAAGACCAAGATTTTAAATGGATCATTGAAGTAAGGGAATCATTTGAAAATATCAAGGAAGAAATATCCTTCACTCCAATGCTAGTCAATCCTGACTTCTCTAAAAATTTCATCATGTATGTTTATGGTATTGAACATAGCTTAATGGTTGTGTTAACTCAAAAGGAAGATGAAGGGAAAGGCAAGCATCATATTGCTTTCTATTCAAGGACCCTACACAGGTATGAGATTAAGTACAATTTCATTGAGAGGTAGGCTTTCACCATCATCAAAGGTCTCAAAAATTTTAGACACATGGTGTCAATAAGTAAGATAATGGTATATGTGGTGCATCCTAGCATCTGATAATATAAAATGGAGGGTGAGATCACCAAAATGGGGGCCAATTAGATCACCAAGATCCTATAATATAACATGAAAGTCAGGCCGACCAAGGATATATGAGGAAGAGGGATTTGTGAGTATCTAACCTAATGTATAGATGCCTCGATAGAAAAAAAAGATACATCAAAAATGATTTTGGTGAATCAATACAAAATTGGTAGGTCTTGGGTTGTTGATAGAACCTAATTCATGAAAATTGGATAATATCTAGATGATATCTCCATACATAAAAGAAGATTTTATAGGTTATAAGGAGCTAGCTATATCCTATTCTAGGGATTTATTTTCAAAAGGAACTTTGATGAGGAACTGATTTGATGTGTTGATGATCACCAAGCTAAAAAATCTTTAAAAACATGTATTTTACATCTCCAAGTGGTCATTTATTAGCAAAAACAATTTCAACTAAGATCGTGCACATTGGGTATTACTAGATAGCTATGTTTTTAGATTACCATCAGGTGGTGAAGAAATTCCTAAAGTACTATTTCTTTATTAGAAAATGAAATAATTCAGCCATGCCACTAAATCTGATTGTAACTGACAAACCTTTCATTTAGTGGGACTTGGATTTCATTGAAATGATGAATCATATATCTAGCATGAGATACTCATTTCCATGAATTAATTTACAAGTTACACCAAAGCATCCCCACTAAAGGAGGCGACTGAAAATGTGATCTCAACTTCTTGGAAGATCTAGTAGCAAGGTTTGGTCCCCCAAAAATGATCATATCCAATAACATGAAGGCCTTGATTACAATTTTAGAATTTATACTTAGGAATGGTATTTTCCTGAAGATGTCATCCAACTAATACCCATAAGTTAATGGGTTGGTTGAATCAACCAATAATAATCTCATAAGGTTGATTAAGAGGATGAGTGCTGACCAACAACAGGAGAGGCATACGCATCTCAAGATGGTTATGTGGGAAAATTGATTTACTCCCAAATAGATTTTAAAGACATCCCTATATGAACTAGTAAATGGGAAAGAAGTGTTCATTCCCATATTAGTGGATATTTCCACTTTATAACTTTTGAAAGCTATCAAACTAGTAGAGAATAGAGTGATGAAGGTCAGGTTGGCACAATTACTCAGCCTCCAAGAAGTGAGAGAATGAATAAGTGATGCTAAGGTCACCCAACAACAAGTAGTCAAGAGATGGTTTGATAAGAAGGAATCCAACCTAAGCTTCAAGCTAGGATATTTGGTTCTAAGGTATGATGAAAGGGACATAAAGTTAGGCCAACATGTGAAGTTTGATTCAACATGGAGAGGACCTTTTTACATCATCGATAATAGGTAGGGTAACATGTTTGAATTGGAGGATGAAGAAAGCAATGCCTTAGAGATTTTGTTTAATGGAATCTAATTAAAACACTTCAATTGACTTGTTAGTCTCACCTTATATATATTTAGTTAGTTTTCTTTTTATTTATTTGCTTCCCTCTTTTTTGTTGTTTCCTTTTAAATAAGTGTCATTGGCACAAGTTGTTCATCCCACCACTAGGTATCCACACCCTAGATCTCCTTATTTGTGAACCATTCTCTGAAAGACCATTATCTACCCACTCTCCCTGTAATTAATTTCTAGGTGATCCATATTGCACAATTTGCCATAAGGATCATTACAAATCTCTTGTAAGACACTCATCAAGCATGTGTGCCACCATTAAACATTTATGGACACCCAAATTCAAAAATTGTATGATGGTCATGCTAGAAGGATGGCATATAAATACCTACCTCCTAATCAAGCCAAACACTTAAATGCCTTAAGAATTCCAAGATCACCAAGCTAAATAGATCACCTTGAGAAAAGAATTGAGTGGAGAATTACAAAGGATTGATAGTAGAAAGATGGTATCATGTGTTTTTGTTGAGCAAAGAGATAATTATTTAAAATATTTACAAGATGGAAACTTTACATACTCATCTAGTAGAGGACATCCAATGAAGCACAAAACACATGGATCAAATGGTCACAGAGACCTTTCACTATAATTTTTAGGGAGTAGATCTTATGCATCCACCTTCACATAATTGAATCCCATATTGTCAAATGTTAAGGGCATCAAAAAATGGCATTTTAAGGGCCCGACACTAGTCCTAAACTTTGTAGATGGGATTTTCAATCCCAAATTGGCAAAAAACACAAAGAACCTAAGGGAGGGCACTCACGCCCAAATGCTCAAAAAGGTTTGAAACAAATTTTTTGAGTCATTAAAATATAGGATTTAGAGATCCAAACTAGTTCAATGCATGGTACCTCTCATGCACATGTGCCCATACATCATTGCCTTATGTGCAAATAGATATGATGCCAACACTAGCATTATTACAATGAACAACCACCTGAAGGTAGACATCAGTGCCAATGCAGTAAGGGAGATGCTTTGACTCCCAAGTGACCCTAGCATAAACATTTATAGCATATATAGCTTATATAATGTATGGGACACTCATGTCTTAAATCATAAATTCATTAAAATAGCTCTCTGAAGTAATTACATGGAGGTACCTCCTTTTCCCATCACTTTTTCGAGCTTTATAACACGACATGAAAGATGCCCTTTCCATGTTGGTATTTATCTTTAGGATAGACTTAGACAATGATGTCCATGATTTTTAATTAGGTATAGTTTTCCTTATAAATATAGTAAGTAGGTAAAACCTTCCAAGATGGAATTCATGGACACAATCACTGATGCCATCCACTATCAACTAGCTAATTTTTCAACCCAGAATACCTTTAGGTATTCCTCTTTCCAGCTCCACCTCATCCTATATCAGAGATCCCAATTTTTTTCACCTTAATTCACTATCAATGTCATAAAAAGGGGAACCTATCCTCACACGGTGATACCCATATCCATGTGGACCCACATATATCAACCATATAGGATTATTATGAGTTTTTGAAGTGCTTCATATCCCTAGTCTTGATCGACCTCAGCTAGGAAGCCATCACTTTTAGAATGATGGAATGCCATAGATCATGTATTATAGTGGTATAATTTTAGTCAACTAGTTATTCAAGGCCCATTTCTTATTCATCTAGGTCCATGGATTTAAGGAGGAGCCATTTTGGTTCCCATGCCTACTTGTAGATAAGACCCTAGCCTTAGAGTTATATTCCCAATGTGATGTGGTGGACTTGGTATATGATGCAAGTCATAATAAAAAGGCCATATATTATGTTCCCTTATCAAGAGGGGGAATTACAATAGTGAAATGTCACAAGAGTGCCTATTTATGCTCAAACTAGTAGAGATCAACCTTGACCCAATCAATTATCAATAGAACAATGACCCAACCAGCCACATAACCACCCTAAAGATTACCACCCCACTCATCCATGAACCCTAGCCATATTCAAAGAGTGTATGTTATCAACAAAAGATGATATCAAGCATTATGTATATCTATCCAAGATCCCTTCAGACACTCATAAGTTGTGGGAGTTTGTTATAAGCCAATTCAAGATTTTGATCCCACAAAGAAAATGACAAAGTGATTAACAACACAACTCATTCAAAGGGGTTGGATCCAAGAGAAGATAAAAGCCTATTTGAAATTTAGGCAAGAAATTAGCAAAATGGACCTCAATTTTGAGGACTTAGACTCCAATGAGCAATTCAAAAACCTCTGAGATGATCACCATGAGGAAGAGGTTTTAGTTGAACAAGAAGAATATGTTTTAGCCAAAGAAGAAGAAGACACTCCCTTTAGAAAAGAGGAGGAATTTTTCACAATATAGATGCATATAACCTATCTTCCTCCTCTATATACAATCCTCCAATAGTAGGGTTAGGCCACCCCAGGGGTACCTAAGGCTGGGTCAGCTTAGCTCAGCCTTGAGGCAAAAAAAACCATCCCTCCCCCTAAGCCCAAGCATAAGAGGGTATGTTTCACTGACCTTATCCTTTCTACTTATTCATTATTCACTTCCCCTTGCCTTTCACTGATTCCTCTATACTTGCATCATTCTCTATCACCCAACCAATCACCTCACTTGCACCATTTTTCACTTATTTGACCTCACCCACCACATCAACATCTATCATGGTGCAATAACCTATCACCCCTCTCCATGGTCTCCCACCTTTCTCACCTTCCACCTTACACCTTAACCCTTCAGCCACTCATCCTCATGAGAAAGGCATCCACTACTTCATAGTAGTAAGTGACCATTCCTTTTGACTTACCATAAGGATCCCCCTTTATGGGGGAATTAATTCAGTCTCAAGAATAGTTCTACTAGCAGTTGGAGACTACAAAAAAAGCTCGAGAGGCCTAGGTAGAGAATAAAAGAGTAAAGATGGCCAAGACCCTAGTGACACCCCACATACGTTCATTCTTTGACCCTACATATCAATCTCTAATGATAGAATATATGATGTCACAAGTAATCAAGCCCCAATAATAGATGAAATTAGTGGATTAATAGATACATGTCATCAACCTCAACCTCAGCCAGGCTAGACCAACTGGTAGGATCAAATTGATAAAATAAACCTAGAAGTCTATTACCATATACTATCTCAAGGTAGGATTCCAGATGGAAAAGGATCAATAACTCATAAGAGTGAAAGATACTATCGACCATTTAAGCACAAAGGCTATGGACAAAGATGTGGAACTCACTAAGATGAGGTACGACCTTCAAGTCCACATCACTAATGAGAGATTCTAGGTAAAATGTAATAAGAGAGCCCATCTAAAGATCCAAGTTACAAAGCTTAAGACCAAAATAGATGGTCTAAAGAAAGAGAGGAAAACCACAAAAAATAAGTTGTATGAAAAGGAATTAGAGCTCATGTAGACCCACAAGAGTCTCTTGGAATCTATAAATGTGAAAAAATAATTACAATAATATTAGTCCTTTACCAAGGACTAATAAATCTAACAACTGAAGAATGACCTCATATCCCACTCCTAGATTGTAGGTATCCTCACCATGGTCCAATAATTATATGTATCATATTGGAAGAGAATAAAAAATGAAACCACAAATTTGAAGCTAGTGCTTAGGTTCATTATAGACTCACAATAACTGAGCATATATGTAAGTTCATCCATGGACCATGTCCTTGCCTTCATGTCCCAAAAATTTAAAGATTCAAAACTCTTGGTCTAAAAGATAAATAGTGAGATGGATGGGATGATCTAAGTAGTAGGGGTGATTGACTGAAGGTAGGAGGTAGTGAAGGTGAACAAGTTTTTGAGATTTAACAAGATAGTGTCAAAGTATAAGACATTTTTGGATGCCTTAGAAAAAGTGTTATAGGATATGAAGTGGCATATTGGGTATTTAGTCTAGTTGGGACTCCCCTCCCCATTACTTATAGATAACATGATCCTATTGAAGTAAAAAATAAAAGAGCTATTGATCAAGAATAAAAATAACTAGACCATCTCTGTAGCTCTTGGTCAAGTTCCAAGTGTCTCTAAGTTGGACACCATTTTGTAGCCTCTTTCCTAGCTAGAGTTTTAGATGATAATAGTGGCACAATGTTTGAGTAGCATCTCCTTTAAGAAGATCATATATCTAGACAGGTCCTTTGAGGCTCTAGAAAAGAAAACACAATTATAAGAGGAAGAGTGTATGCCTTTGAAGACTATTCTTTAGAAGTTTTAAATTCTATAGGCCTTTCTTTTTTTGTAGTTTTGATTTGAATGGTCTAGGAAACTTTGGGTTCTTCCATCCACAGGTGAATTCCTCTAAAATTTTCTAGGAACATTGGATCATAATCCATGTTTTGAAGTCTTAAGATATTTATAATTTTTATCATGGGCATGCTTGGTGAGTTCGGTGGATGGTGCATTGGCCTCCTCTTTCCTAAGTCCATTTGTTTATTTTTGGCTAACTCTCATCTCTTTTTGTTGCAGCCATGTGGCACCCTAGTGTTCATTCTTCACGAAAAGGTTCCTGACTTTCCCAGGAGTAGTGTTAGTTTAACACATGGTAACACAATGCTTATCTAAATAATGTTTCTTTTTGTCAAAACTCCAAATAGTACCATTAGTTGATGAAGTAATAGGTGGGACCCACTGTGTAGTTATGATGATGAGGAAAGTGAACTTTCTATGTGGTGCCCTAATACTCACTATTTGCAAAGGATTTCTCAACTTCCCTAAGAGTAGTACCAGTTTTCCATGTGGTGTCCCTACGTGCTATCGATTAAAAAGTGATAAAAGGGCTTTGAAGGAGACCACTCAATCCTATGTACACCATTCATCATCCCAATTCTCCTTGAGATCAAAGTTTTTACTGTTAGTGCTTCAATTAGTTCCATTAGTTGAGGTGAGTAGGCCCCATTCTTAACAAGATTTTTGAAGGTAGTTTCAGAGGTAGAAATGTGTTAGAAAGGTGCTTCTTTTAAGCTTTGTGTGGGATCATGAGGCATCAATTTTAATGCCATATTTGGCATTTTGATGACCAAATCCACTCATGACATGAAGCTTCCCATTTGGTTGTAATGGCCTCATCATGATTGTGAGAACCAGGTTCTAGGTGTCATATCCTCATAAGGCCTATGTGCCTATATATTTAAGGTTCTTTTATTTGGTAAGGGGGAATATTAGATAATATAAATTGTCTTTAAAGATCATCCATTTGTAATAGTTTTAGTTTATGAATAGAAGTAGTAGTAATTATTTGTTTACATTTCACAACCTTAATAGGTGCCCCTCGCGAGAAGGGTTTAATATTGTATATTATGCTTTTGGGCCTTTTGTATTTTGTTTTCCACCTAATAATGAAGAGGATGTGGTATTTTGTGTCAAACTAAGTGGACTTTATCATTGTCTATTATTTATTTTTACTACTTCTATAGTGTTGTCTTGGATTCATATTATAGGATTTAAATCATGAATATGATCTTTTAATTGTCTGTGATGTTTAAAGGTTCAAGCTATTTTATGAAATTTTAGGAATAAATACTTCAAGAATATCGATGCATTGCCTTAGATAGTTTTATTTTAATTTCTCTCTTTCACTTTTCACCCCCAATAAATTTGAAGAGTCATCTTCTAAAATTCTAGAGTTTACTTAATAGATCCTAATTTTGTCTCACATCTATAAAGCTTCCCATACAAAAGTTATTTGTCGAGAGTGATATTTTTAGTGTCAACATTTCTAGAGGGTTTCTGACACTTATTTCTTATCGAAAACACCTTGCATTATTCCTACACTAGTTTCCATCCTACCACTTATCTATATCAATCAATTTTCTAGATAAATACACTTTTTTAATTCATTACTATTTGTAGGATAAGTAAATAAATCAGTTATTATACAAATCAGTGGCTATTGATATTTCTATTTTTATTCCCTAATTTATTATTCCATCACTTTAACAACCTAGGGTTTTTTTAATTCCATAAGGCCCAAGATAGTTAAATCATTTGGTGAACTTGACTTACTTCAAATGGAATCCAAACCCTAGCCTTCATTTCTTCAAGGGTTTATATCCTTCTTTTTCCTATTTCCATTTGATGTGCTAGGATTTTTAGATTTCATATATTATGTTATAACATCCCTCTTTCATTTTGTTTATTATATGCCATATAAAAAAGTTATATCTCTTTCTTTAAGAAGAACTGATAGGCTTAGTGGTAACGCTACTAAGCATACCCAAATTACCTCTATTCGATCTTATATAATAGATAACAAACTAGTTAAAAACCCCCTACTTGTTCATTCACATCTTAATTATGTAGAATTCAATGATAATACATTAGAACATGAGCAATAGAATCAATATCTTGATTATACACAAGAGGGTACTTGGGACACACTCCCCCCTCCATGATGATAATCTTATAATCAATAAGGATGAGGTATTACACAATTTTAGAGATAGAATTTGATATCAAAACTATGATCATGCATAGATCTTGCAAGCTATAATGTAAATAAAGAACACCTCACTCGGTCAATCCTCCAACCCCATAGATGTTAATATTATTACACCTACTATTGGGGAAACTTAGATTCTATAATAACCTATTATAACTATGCAACTCTCACTAATGGCAACACCGATTGTAGCTAGTATGCATCCCTCTTCTTCAGATGTAAAATACCTTAGGTAAGAGATCCATTCTTTTTAGGCCAAGGTGTTACATATTTAACAAGGTGATATTAGACCATCTCATGCCTTGGACTCTCATGTTATCCTACATGCACCATTGGTACAACATATAGTGGCAAATCCTTTCCCATTCAGATTTTTGGAACCTAAGCTTACTCAATATGATGGCAAAGGTGACTCAGAGCATCATCTACAAACCTTTCATGCAACATGTTTGGACTACATATCTAATTATTATCTCTTGACTAAGTTGTTCCCTCACAGTTTAAAGGACTATGCATCATAATGGTTTTATGATCTTCCTAATCAATCCATCACAGTATTTAATCACTAGAAAATATGTTTTTGGCACACTTTTCAATCAACATTCGTGACAAGGTTTCTTGTGCTAAAGTTTCTCAATTAAAGAAAAAATATAATGAGCTAATAGCTAAATATGTGTTACGATATAAAACTATATTAATAAAGATAAATATCCACATGGTAGATAGAGAATGCTATGACATATTCAAGTAGAGTTTATTACTAGAATTTCATGAATATATACTACTCAAAAAGTTTCCATCATTCACATATCTATGACATACAATGAAAGAATAGGAGGTCAAGCTTCTCTCTATGGGCAGGTTAAATTACACAATTGGATCATATTCAACTACTAAGAGTTACAATAAACCCCCATATAAGGTAGGGCCCATTGAAAATAAGAATGAACTACATACAATAGTTAATGAAGCCTCAGAGCTAGCTTTTCACATGGTATTATAAGCTCCTCCAAGGATACCTTTCATGAATCTTCCTAAATCACCATTGATATGTTTTCTCCAATAAATCTCGGAATGCAACATCATATCTCTCCCTCCCATTAAATATTTTGATATGAATAGGCCTCTTCAAAAGAATTATGATTTTAAAGCATTTTATGATTATCACAGGGCACCCAACCATACTAGAAATAAATACATTAGCTTATAACATAAGACAAAAGATTTGATAGATGTAAATATCATTGATGTGAGAAATCCTACATAGGCATCTAGAGCACATCTAATAAAATCAAAATCAATAAAAAGAATTTCAAACCCATTTCTAAAACATATTGCTAATGAAATAACAAGCACTTCAAGTGTTCATTATACTTATCAGGCACATCCACCACCAAAATCCTATCATACTCATACAATGGATACACACCCTCTAAATAATATCATTCATGTGTATCATACTATAGTTCCATCTATACCTCTCATCACTTTCTTAGAGCAAGAGATCATCAATGATGATTCAAATTTATATGCACTCTTTATATGGGCTTACATTGGTCATCATCCTATTCAAAGTGTCATGGTTGAAAATGGGTCAAGTGGTGTAAAGTCCATTTATATCTACTCTATTAAACCTCTCTAACCTATAATTATCACATTAATGTAGTCATACTTTATCTTTGTTGTAATATTTTCTTGTTGCTTAGGTCTCTACTAGCTTCTCAAATCTCCCTAATAAAAAATCTTCATTAGAAATCATGAGCATATTCATGAACCATATTTTATATATATTATTCATAAAACACTTATACCAATTCACTTTCAGCTTCCCTTAACTCTCTGAATCTCATCTACACACCCTTTCTCAACATAAGACTAGTTTTCTTTGTAGCCCTATTTTAAGGGTTTTTCTTAATTTTATTAATCTACATTGAGTGTATTCAAAAAATAATCATTATTGAATATATACATCTATACATTTTAATAAATCCCAAATTATTATGATCCAACTCAGTCTCTGCTCCACTTTATTTTTAACTTTTATAGTTACTTTTAGGATTAATTAGGCCTTGTAGGATTGATCCAATACTCCAAACATGCCAAACCAAAATTAATCAACATAAAATAATTTGGATAATCTAAAACATTTAAAATTTCATATTATTCCAAGTTTTTATGATTTTTCACCATGTGCATTTCTTTATAAATGAGTTTCCTTATTTTTATAACCTAGGAAAACACCATTTTCAAGATTATGACTATAATTTTAAAATTTATGAGATTTATAAAAAATTTAAAATACTAAAATTGGTATTGAAAATTATTTTTTTACATTATATAACTTTTAAAACCATTTATAACCTTAGATCCATCATAAATTTCACACAACATGGATTTTTGTCTAGAAATTCTAGGTTGTCTTGTCACAGGGAAACAAGCTTAAAAATTTTATAACTTGATAAAAAACAATTTGAAAAACTAATTACAATTATAATTTTTTTTTTATGTCCTATAAATTTTGTATTTAGACACATACCATTTATAATGTATGAATTTTCTCAGATTTCTTTTTTTTCAAACTAAAAACCCTATTTTTAATTTACACAAGACAACTATCTTATTTCCATTTTCTAACAATTAATTATGATTTATTTACATAAAAAGTATTTTTATCATGGGTATTTACCTATATAATTTCATATAAAATATAAATTATCCTGATTAGAAATTGAGTTCTAATAATGGTTTCAAGTCTGAGTTTCATTGGTGGCACACTATAGAGCTCATCGAGAGCTTTCCAACGCTTTTCACGGTTCAAAAAACAGAGTCTGGATGCTCAAGATATGGCTAGTTGAGGAAATATTGTGACAGGGGGTGTCAAAAGTGACGTGGCATTGTTGAAAACATGCCAAGTGGACCAATAGCCATTTGACACGTGGAAAAATAATTCGGTGAAAAAAAAATTTGATTTGGTGTTTTTATTCACATGTTATATGAAAATTTCAAACGTTTACCACTTTGAAAAAGGAGCCAAAGGCCAACTTGCACAAACTACCACATCATCTGCCACGTCATCCACCATGTCGTGCATGGACCAAGTCAAATCAACAGCCTAAGTTGGCACCTAAGTCTTGACATTTGAAATGTTAAAGAAATTTACTATTTTAAGCATGGAAAAAAGTAATGCCCAATGCATGTGGGACAAAATACAAATTCTTAACACCCAAGGAGGATTCAAAGCGCACCAAACAAGGAGGAGTAAATTCAAACTTAGTCAAAGCACGCCAAACAAGGAGGAGTAAATTCAAACTCAGTCAAAGCGCCTAGAATGGAGGGTAGCCAGTTTTGAACACTTGACCTGCCACCCAAAATGGATAGGCCTTGACCACTTCAGCCATGGAGGTTGAAGTGTTATAAAAGGTACTAATTTCTACTTGAATAGACATAGGAAGCTGACTGTGTATTGGAGATTATAGACCTGATTACAATATTTGGTTATTTTGAAGCCCTTAGAGGTTGAATCAGATCTCGAAGTAAATTACAAAGTTGTTTAGAATTCCAATATGCTTTATGCAGTATATTCATTTTCCCATTTTGGAGAATTGGTGATGCCATTTTGATCTATATAAGTTTTCAATTTTGATTTGGAGAAGCCTCTGCGTGTGATTCAGAAAGGTGAAGGACGTGCTGAGTTAGCCAAGGTATTTCAAAGGTCTGAAACACTATTTTTTTGTAGAGAGAAATGATCTATTGTTGATTTTAAGTATTTTTTAAATTTCAAATTTGAGCAACATTAATGGATTGGTTCGATATGAACCCAGGGACGTAGGAATTTTTGAACCCCATAAACAATTTCTGTGTTTTGATCTTTGAATTCAGTTTTGCATTTCATTTTTAGTTAAATTTATAGATTATAATTCAGATTTTAATCAAAATGCAAAAATTACTCATTTTATCATTTATGAGAAATTGGATAAAATCAAGAATTTGAAAAATCTGGCAGTTTCAATGGAAAATTGATGTGATATATCAATTCACCTTTATTTCAGTTTTGAAACATGATATTTGGATAAGATTTAATTCATTCCAACATCTTATAAGTTGAGAAATTAAGAATCTGTACTTTTAAAATTTTCACTTAGAGTATATCAGTGGAGTTTACGGATCATATTTTCTTGAATATATTCTAACACTCAAAACCCAAAGTATCTCATTACCATTTTCTTATCCAACATCAAGAATATGTTAACTTACATGAGAACATCACTTATAACATAGAGAAATAAATTATTGGTCCTTCAATATTCATTTCATTCCTTTAATTCACCTTATTACATAAAAATATGCAATCCTTACACACAATCATATTATTTCTTATGCACAATGTCTTTCAAAAGACTAGTTTACACAAGAATTCTCAAGAACTCATCTTGAAAAGCTTTTGAATAATACGAAATGACTCCCAAAGCCTATGATTTATATACTTTCATGATCATATATTTAGGTTATAAATATATCATTAGAAAAACACTTTTTAAATCTTTTTAAGGTCTTGAAAGAACCCCAAAATTCTCTCCCTTGACTTCTTATCTTCAACAAACTTGTTTTTCTTAGATTTTCCAACATGCGGGTTGCCTTCAAGATAGGATAATGAGGTGTATTTATACTTACCAAGGTAGAAATAATTATAAAACATGTTTATAACTCTATATAATCATTATATAAGGTCTATGACCTTTCATTTAGTCCAAAATGCTTACAAGTCTCTTTTCAAAATTTGAATTTTCAAATGAGAGGTTTTGGAGGAAATACTTGAATTTGGCCTAGATTTGAAATCTAAGACCTCCTAGTTGTTTGGAAATAATTATTATAATTATAATAACATAATATAATATATCTATGTTATTAGGCCTTTTACATGCATTGATAATTTTGATATGGCTTCTTATCCTTCACAAGAGGACTTATTGATTTACTTAGACTACTATGTACAAATTTATAATAATGGGTTGTTGTTCCTTCATCAAACTCCTGGGCTTAAATATTTCATGAGTTCCTACTCATGAGCTTATTGATTTTCAAAATTATAATTGAAACTCTTTTACAAATTATCTTTTTTATTCAATCTCTCATATAAATGTGCATGTTCCTTGCTTCCACACTGGTGTCTTTTCTTGCTTTCTATCTTCTCCCCCCATGCCTTTGATGCCTCATCCTCTTCTCAGTCTTCCTTTTTGCATGTTTATCCTCTTGAAAGAGGATATAAAATTGTATTATTTTTTATTGATAACTTAGAATAGATATCTTATCTTTTTTACTTCACCTCCCCTTATATCAAACCTATGCAAACATAATCCAATGCAATATTAGAAAAAATAATTTGAAACCCTTGGGTCTCTCCAAATTTTTGAAATACCCATCTTGCTATTCAATCATGTGTTTTTTCTCCTTCATTATGATTATTTATTATTATTCAACCCAATCATTCACTCCTTCAACAAATTATTGGTCTTCTTTATTCTTCATTAGTTCACAATCATATCTTTGATTCTTCTCTTTAGCTACCTCTTCATTTGATGAGAAAATCAATTTCTCCAAGGCCTTTAACTCAACCTTTAATTGTTCTTGACTAGATCATAAATGAAAGATTCATTAATTTATCCTTTATTTACCATTTTACTTTGAAGTCCTTCATTAACAACATCAAATATAAGGTTAAATTCAAAAATTTGAGGAAAGAATTTCCTACTTGGCTTCTCTTTGGTTTTCTCCACCTCCTCCTTGAGAGAGGTCAAAAATTATTCAATTACTACTTCTTCACTTTTGTTCTCCATTATGATAATTTTTTACCTCCTCTTCCTCATCATATTCTATCTCCTTCATGACCTTATAGGTCTTTATCTTTCTTATTTATTCCTTTATCAAGACAATCAATTTTTGCCTTCTTCTTTTCTCAACAAGTGGTCTTATACGCCATTATACCTTCTTTTTCATCACTAACCCACTCTATGGGCTATTATTGTTCTCTATTATGAGATTCACTGATGTTATTATATATTTTAATTTATTCATCTCTCTTTGGAAGTCTTCTTCTTTCTACTTCTTTCTCATCTCCCTCTCTCTACTTATTTAGCTAGTCCTTTTCCTTAGGAATTTATCTAATCAATCTTTTCACCATATCTATTCTCTCAATTAAGTCTATTACACCTTGCTCCATCTCGTATCCAAATACTCTCCTTGGATCAAATTATTTTAGAAATAACTTCACTCTCTCCTTTTGATCTCTACTAGTTCTTTATATTCTTGTTAAGAAGAGTTTATTAGCAAATATGAATAGCCCTACGGTAGATAGATAACTCAAGGACATATTCAAGAAGAGTTTATTACCAACATTGGATGAATATGTACTATTCAAAAAAATTCCATCATTCACAAATCTATGCCATATAGTGAAATAATAAGAATTAAAGCTTCTTTATATGGTCAAATTAAAGTAAATAATTGGTTCAGATTTAACTACTAAGATTTCTAGCAAACCCCCATATAAGTTAGGGCCCATTGAAAATAAGAATGAGTAAAAGATAACAATTAATGTAGCCTTAGATCCAACTCCTCGCATGGTTTTATCATTTCCTCCAAGGATACATTTCATGAATATTCTTGAATCATAAATGCATGTTCTCCAAAAACTCTTAGAATGCAACATCATATCTCTTCCTCCCATCAAAGAGGTTGATATGATTAGGCCTCTTCAAAAGAATTATGATTTCAATGTATCTTATGATTATCACATGGGCCCCAACCATACTACAAAAAGATGCATCAACTTAAGACATAATATAAAAGATTTGATAGATGATAATATCATTTATGTGATCACTCCTATAGAGGTATCCAAAGAACAACCAACAAAATCAAAAGCAGTGAAAGTCTTTTTAGACCCATTTCTACAACATATGGCTAATGAAACGACAAACACTGAAAGTGTTCATTATACTTATTAGGCACATCCATCACAATCATACTATTATACTCATAAAATAGAAACACACCCTCTAAATAATATCATTCATGTGTATCATACTATAGTTCCATCTAGACCTCTCATCACTTTCTCAAAGTAGGAGATCATCGATGATGTCACAAATTTATATCAATTCTTTGTATGAGATTACAGTGGTCATCATCCTATTCAATGTTTCATGGTTTAAAATGGGTAAAGTGGTGAAAATTCCATTTAGATTTGATGTATTAAACCGCTTTGACTTGTAAATATCACATTTATTTAGTCATACTTTACCTTTGTTATAATCTTTTGTTATTGTGTAGGTCTCTACTAGCTTCTCAAAGCTCCATAATCACACATATTCATTAGAACTTCATGAACATATTAATGAAGCATATGTGACCTCTCTTAGGTATAAAAAAATTGTACCAATTCACTTTCATCTTCACTTCACTCTCTAAATCTCATCTACACACCCTTTCTCAACTCAAGACTAACTTTCCTTATAACCCTATTTTAAGGGTTTTTTCTAACTTTAATTCCTCTACACTAAGTGTATTTACAAAATAATCATTTTTAAAGATATATATTTTGATATTTTAATAAATACGAACATATCAAGATCCAAATCAATCTCTGGTCCACTTTATTTTTAACTTTAATAGTTACTTTTAGGCATAATTAAGCCTTAAAATACTTTTACCATTTTCAAGTCTATGACGACACTTTACACTTTGTGAGATTTATATAAGGTTTAAAATAATAAAATTTGTCTTTAAAATTATTTTTTTACATTATATAACTTTTCCAACCATTTAGAACCTTAGATCCATCATAAATTTCACACAACATAGATTTTTGTATGGAAATTCTAGGTTGTCCTGTCATAAGGAAGCAAGCTTAAAAAATTCATAAATTGAGAAAAAAATCATTTAAAAACCTCATTATAATAGTAAAAGTATTTTTTTTGTGTCCTCTAACTTTTATATTGATATACATACCATTTAAAATGTATGTATTTGCTCATATTTCTTAATTTTTAGATTGAAAATGCTATTTTCAATTTGCACAAGACAACTATCTTATTTCCATTGTTTAACCATTAATGATGATTAATTTACATAAAAAGGATTTTTATCATGGGTATTCACCTATCTAAGTGCCTCTAAAATATCAAATAACCTCTTGAAAATATTCCAATACTCTCAACCCAAAGTATCTCATAATCATTTCTTATCCAACATCAAGAATATGTCAACTTCTATGAGAACAACACTTACAACATAGAGAAAGACATTATTGGTCATAAAATATTAATTATATTCCTTTAATTCACCTTATTACATAAAAATATTCATTCCTTACACACAATCATACCATTTATTTATGTACAATGTCTTTTGAAATACTAGTTTACATAAGAATGGCCTTGAAGGAAGCAAAAAAACCATGCTATGCAAACAACAGTCACCCAGAACAAGTAAAAATAAAATTTGATAAGAGAGATATGTAAATAATATATAAATAAGGAGATATTGTCTTGAAGTGGGATGTTGATAGAGATCATCTTGGTAGTCACACTAATTTTTATGTATTGTGGAGTGGACCTTATGTTGTCATTGTTGTAAAATAACAAATGACTTTCAACTTGTAAGACTCAATGAAGAACATTTGAGTATCCTAGTCAATGAGATACACTTAAATCCATGTTATTTTGGTCATTTTCAAAACTTTGTATATATTATATTAGGTATTTGTGTTCCTTTAGTTATTCAAGCACAAGTGTGTGTCTTTTTGCTTTGTGTTATCTTTCTTCCAAGTGCTTTATAACACGTGTGGTGTGGTGTCTTGTCTTGAGTTTGGTATTTTCAATTTGTTTTAAGTTTGTTTTTAATTTCTTATTCTCAATTTGTCTCAATTTATGATCTAGTCATGACTCCATAGCCCAATAAATCTTCTAAGCCATCATTATAGATGCATAGGAAGCATGCATTCCTATCAGGTTGCCAAAGATGTTAGCCAAATTTTGGATACCATGGACTATTTTAACAAAAAACTTATCTTATCAATCCTTCAACATGGTTTTCAAGATTTCAAATCCTTCATATGACATGGTTATCATTGTTTAAGGTACTTTTAACAAGTTTAAGGTAAATGTGTTTTTAGTTCCATGTTTGTCTAGTCATGACTTGCCTTGGTCAAGTAGGTTTGAGAGTATCAAAGATTAAAAAGTATTTTTAATTATATTTAGTCTGATTAAAATTCATTTAATGTGTCTTATGGTTTGTAAAAGTGCATTAAATGAAGTCAAAATCTAATTCTAATATTGCAACTCACTTTGAAATGATTTTTTTATCATTTGTAACATTCAAGAAGAGAATATGGTAAGAAAGTGGAAGGTTTTTAGAAGAAATAAGTGGTTTAAAAATCATACCACATCTATAAAGGTGTGAGGAAATTCAAATAACACTTTTTCATTCATTTCAATCAGTTTCTATATAGAATGTGATAGTTCTCAAGTGAAAAAGAGTAGGTTTCAATTAGTCTGTATAGGTTATAGAGGGAAGACCACTTAAAAACATTATTAAATATTAAGCCAATATCTATAGTTTAAAATAAATGCATTTGAATAGGTTTGAAACAAAAATATGGAAAAAAATTATTCATATCTCCCATCGTTCTCCTTGGCAGCTCTAAGAGGCAATTGAATTTTTAGTTGGTAAAAATAGGAGAAAGAAAGTTGAAAACTCATCTCTTAGACATAGGATAGGAACCTAATTCCATTAAAATTTATTTCATTGGTTACCTGATTAATCCCATTAAATTTTTGAACAATAATTAATAAGTTAAGGGGTAAAAATGAACTTCAAATCCCTACCTAGGTCAATTTTCCTTAAGTATGGATTTCCCAAGTAAAAATAATAGATGTAGATGATCAAGGATGATTTATTGAACATTATTATAACCATAAAATATCAATTAACTCCATTTTTATTCATGATCATGTTTGGTGTGGGTTCAAATGTCTTTGTTTTGGTAGTTTGTACTTGATTATCTTGTGTGTAGGGAATGTGACATCTATTCTTGTGCATGAGTGAATGAAATAAATCTACACATAGTGTGTTTTAATTGTTCAAGGTATTTATTGATTATATAAATCATAAATGGTTGATAAAATCTAAGGTTTAAGGTTATAATGCCTTCTTAATAACTTTTCAAGAGGATGTTATGAGCCTACAAGTCTGCATACCTGTAGGTTATCATTAACATCAAAACTCTATCTTTGCAACCTAAAATCCATCCTCCTAAGACTTAATTAAGGTATTTTAAATGATATTGAAACATTTTTTCGATTTAAACTACTATTCACCTCATAGCTCAAATGGATAGTATACTAGGGTAGGACTATGTAAACCCTCATAAAGAGATAAAGTTACAAATGGGCATTCAAAGTGATTTGAGTACATGAGGAGACTGAAGAAGACCTCCAAAAAAAATTTAATTGATTTTAACATTTTTATAATATTCAAAACAAAATAAAGGAGGATAAAAACATAGTAAAATTTAGGTTTGGGTCTCAAGTGATAGTCAACAAGTCAATATGAGTAGTTATAGGCCTATGTATGCTAAGTGGAATAGACATTAAATTATGTGTTGTATGAAGGAGGTAAAGAGGTCATAAAAGCGTCAAGAGGAAAATGAAATTAATGATAATATAAATCCATATAATTAAAATTTATAATGAAAGAGGAGGACATGAAAACCTATAGCCACACTACCCATGAGCATACACAGTCATGTTTTGACAAGTTGGAGAAAATATTTTAGTACTTGTTTGAATGAAGCATGAAGTTAAATAGTGGATTTTTTTTTATTTTGATAAATAAATCATAATATTTAAATATAATGTAAAATTATTGATGGAATAAATTTATAAAGTGAAATTAGGCCTAGAAGCCTAAATCATGCAGAAATTAGAATTAGGCCTAGAAGCCTAAATTATGACCTATAGGCATGCCAAGGCAAGAAATGAAAAAGGAGAGAAATTGAGTGTGATAAGTGAAGATTAATGAATGGATATAGGTTATATGAAATATGATAAGGGTTACTATCCTTATTAATACCATCAAGAAGTCAAAACTAACAAAGAGATGGTATATTTTTAGATTTACAGTCATGAACCCAAATTACTACTTACAGATTTGTTCTTGGCAAGAAGAAAGCAAGCAGAGGTTTGATATTGAGATGAATAAAGATAGTTTAGATAGATGTATATGATCCCAGTAGAATCCTATTAAATAATTAGATATTTTGAAAGAGGAGGATAACCTCAATGAAAGTCAATTAGGGCTAAAATATGCCTACATGCCTAAAACCCTTAATAAGTTTGTTACAACCAGTAAATCCAAACCTTGAACACATGAGACTTTAAAATTCAATGGAAAGAATATTAAAACATGGGGAATAATTTTTAAAGGATCATGGATATGGTTAAAGTTGAAATATTGTAATTTTAGGGTATTTTATGCCTAAAACCATTCTTTCAGTCATCACATAGTCAACTACACTAAGAGGTGAACTTTGTGAAGCTCAAAACTTATTAGAAGTAGTACATGGTTAAAAAAATTGTAAGGTGATAAAATAGGTCTCATAATTTAAACATAAATCATTGGTTCACTCATTCAAAACCACACCTATATGAACCATCCTTAAGATTGAAGGTCTTTCTAAACCATGTTTTTGCCTTGTAAAGGCTCAAAAAGCATTTTCTTTTGCTTAGAAGTATATAGAGGATTTTAATGGGAGTTAAATCTCATAGGTAATATTATATATGTCTTTATACTCCCATATTATATAATTTTTTCTTGGTTTGAGTCCATGTGCTTTATGAACCATCGTTAAGATGGTAAACACCAAAAAACCTTGCTAAACCTCCCTAAAAGACCTGATAAGATATAAGATTAATAAAATTAATTAAAGTGGAATATTTTATATTTTAAATAGTTAAAATTATCCTAATATTGCCCATGGGTACTGTAAAAACACACTTGGTGGCATATTTGAAAGGTACAATGTATAAAATAAACCAAAAGACTCAATTGCAAGCTTGTTTATGAGTGTGCAAGGTGATGGTAGGCCCAAAATCAGTTAGATAGGATTTTTAAGACTATAAATATATCCCATAATCCTATATACATATTTACATATCTCCTAAGGTAGTATATTCACTATTCAAGTCAATAATTTAGACCTAAAATGGCGACTACATAATTTTGTTAGCCACGAAGCTTAATTGTAGGCTTATGGACTACCCTTAGAGATTTTTCCTATAGCATATTGATTTTTAATATGATGGTATATGAATGATTAGACCATCATCATTATTTGAAACCTATAAATTTCTTGAAAAATCACTCTAATTTCTTCTCAGGCTTGAACATGCATCTAAGCTAGGGTTTTGGACATTTCTTGGTTCACCCATCCATACAATGTCTCAGATCCTAAAATTTTTCTTGGAATATTATTTTGGGTATGTAAATTGAATAAAATATTTACTTTAGGTTTCACACATGTAAGAGTTCAATGGAGCCATATCTCAATTTTCTAGGCCTAGAGCCCTGACTGAGGGCAAAGTAGAGAGAGAAATAGGTGGAGTAAGTATAATTTAATTTAGTGTCTATCCATGAAAATTTATATATAGAATTATTATCATAGTGGGTACTCAAATATATGCTTAATTTATCAATAAATTTTGTATAATGTTCTAGACAAGGAGCTTTATTTATTTTGAGAGCTACAAGGAAATAAAGGTAAATAAGAGTCTTATGTGTGGAAAATAGTGTTAGAAAGTGTAAGAGGAACTAAAAGGGGTATATAAAATTTTATTAAGGCATGGATAAGTGACTCATTGAGAAGGATTACAGTCATGAATTTATAACCAAGATTTGGGGCATTTGAGCCAAAGAGAGCTAGTAGAGAGTGTGTGTTTTTGAAGACAAAATAAGAAGTTATAAAATTTGAAAAAGAGTGTAATAGAAACTCCTAAATCATGACACATTAATTTAAACACTTTATAATTATCCTTGTAGGTGTAAAGGTGTAGCTTCAAAAGGAAGGAGTTAGATTCAAGAACACAAGATTGACCAAGTAACTTCATATGATAATTTGAAGGACATCATTAAGCAAGTGTACACATGTTAATGAGAACATTCAAGAATATTTTATTGCTCAAGTTCTTGCATTTAAAATTACACCATGGTGGATGACACTTGTATATGATCTTCTACACCTCTTCTCTCTCTCCCTCTCTCTCTTCTCACATTTTCATTATGCATACTTTTTTGGCTTTGTAAAGGATCCTCACATTAGTTATGGTGAAGCCCTTATAGTATTAAGTTTTGTATTTTATTAATAAAATTAATTCAAGATATATATTTTATCTTCATATTGCATACAATGATCTTAAATGGGTTGTCTTGATGAATATTTAGTGATAATAAGTGTGCTTCCTTGCATTTGTCCTTCTTATTCATACATATATGTAATATTTTCATTTTTAATAGCTTAGATAAAGTGTTATACATGGTTTGATTAGTTATAGAACTGATAAATCATTAGTTTTTGTTATTAGGACCTCTTGGCTAATCATCCTAAACTCCTAAAACATTCATAGCCTTCTTATTGAAGAGTAGTATGATACATACTATTTTGAAATGGTATAATCAGATTGTAACTTAGTATTTCATAGTGCATTATTAATAAGATGAGGACCTTTGGTGCATCACCTCCATGTTTATTTTTTAGTTTTAGTTTTCATCTTTCCTTTTCCAAGTCAATCAAGTAATATAGTTGTTATTGTAGGTTTTGTACTTATTATCTAGCCTAAAATCTATAGGTTTGGTCCACTTAAAGGTTACCTAATATCAATCCCATTAAATATCCTAAGTTGAGAGGACTTGAATCACCCTCTCAAGGGTGTAAATTTGATTTATAATAGTTATTTTATAAAATTTAGGGATAAAAGTGATTAAGGTTTTAGAAGGTATATTAATTTATTTATCACCTTTTGGAATCCAAGTCAATTTTTTAAACTTGATATAAAATAGTTTTCATTCCATTTGTATTTGTATGGGCAAATAAATCCCAAAAACACAGTTTGAAGACCTAGTCTTATTAGTTTTAAAAAACTGCAAGTTAGTTTTCATGAGATATAGAACCAAGAAGAGAATGTAACCTTGAAAAGTGTATTATATGACATGTGGATAAAGGGAAACCTAAATAAGAATTAGAGATAAAAAATTTATTCATTTTTAAGTCGAGGAAATGACATAAGAATAAATAAGGCCTAGAGAAACCTATGTATGTTTTGCTTGAAAAAATTAAGGCATCAAGAAGATAGTACCATTGTTGGTTGAATAACAATAGGTAAGTTTATAATAATATATATTAATATAAATAAATAATTTTTGGAGTCAGATATATATTTAAAAGGTTAAAATCTCAGTAAATAGGGCCTAGTCTCTAGCACTGAAACGTAATTTGTTGATTATCTAGATTTTGAGTATGGGTAAAGGGTTATACCTTGATTATATGGTTAAATGTCATTTAATAGATATAAGTGATATATATAAATCAATATACTCATGGTTAAGTGAAATGAGCGTGTAAATGATAATATAGGGCTAGAAAGAAACCCTAAAAACTTGTGTATTGCATAGGTCATTCTTGAAGCTTGAAGCATCAAGAAAATAGGTAAAAGGTTAATTATTGATTGGATTTGAGTCCAAAAAGATGTTACCAAGTTTTTAAAGGTATTTAATCACTATTTGGAGTTAAATTGTAGTGAAGAAGCTAGGAAACATGAGTAAGAGTAAGGAGACTATCGGAGTTGTTGCCAAAATCCGGATAATGCAAGTGAAATGGAGACGTGATCACATGAGATGAAGCAAGTGCACACCATATAGATGCTAAAGTAATTTGAAAATAACACAAGAAGATAAATTGCACAAGACAAAATGGAGAAAACCAAAATCTGATGAACATGAGATGGCCAAAGTGAGGACTACAAATAGGAGAGTACATAAGTAACTCCTCCATAAAAGGTGGACAAGGCACCCCAAGAATAGACTGTAACTCCTCCATGAAAGGTGGTGACAAGGTGCTAATAATAGAGAAGTAACTCCCATCAAGGGAGTTACTTATGACACTCTTATGACACCTATGGCACATCTATGACACACACCTCCACATAAGCTAGCCTATCCCACAAATGTAGGAAAACTCCATGTATGCACAAGAAATACAATTTCCCTAATTAATAAATAGGGAAAAATAAAAACCTACACTAATACCCCCCCACAAGCACAGCTTAGGTGGGCAGTGTGGAAATATAAAAGGGGTCCCGACAACTAGGCCTGATGAGGTACCCATGTACAAATGCAATCTCCCATAAGATAGAGAAAAGGAGAAAACCCGTAGGAAAAAATTGCCCCCCAAAAGAGAGACATAAAAGAAAAGAAGAGGCTAGAAGGCCCCCCTTGAAGATGATGTTGTTGCAGATGTGGAATACACCCTAAGAAAATCTCGTAGATGAATGAAATTGCTCTTAGTGAAAGGTTTGGTGAAGATGTCTGCAACCTACTCTGAAGACTGGCAAAATATCAAGTCAATGACCTGACTATGAATAAGCTCCCAAATTAAATGCATGTGAATCTCTATGTGCTTGGTTCGTTGGTGCTGAACTAGATTCCTGCAAATCTGAATGGTACTCTGGTTGTCACAATACATTATGGTGGGCTGCCTGATAGGAATGCCAAACTTAGAAAGAATCCCCTAAAGCCAAATAGCCTCAGTAGCTGCATTAAAAACTCCCCTATACTTTGCCTCTATGGATGATATAGCAATAGCATTCTGCTTCTTGCTAGACCAACTGATAAGACAGAACCTAGAGAGAAACTATAACTAGAAGTGGACTTGAGAGTCTGTGAATCGCTAGCCCAGTTTGAATCTATATATCCAACCAAGTCAAACTCTATGCCAAATCTATAATGAATCCCATATCTATGTGAACCTTGTATGTAATACAAGATTCTCTTAGCTACTTTCCAATGCAACTCATGAGGTTCCTGCATGAATCTGGAGACAAGTCCCACTGTATATGATATGTCGAGCCTAGTGTGAGTCAAGTAGATGAGACTACCAACAAGTTATTGATACTGAGTGGCATCAACCAATGGTGAAGAACAATCAGCCTCAAGCTTGACTCCAGATAGAAAGGGAGTTAGAGATGGCTTGCAATCAGCCATGTGAAATTGAGCCAATAAGTCAAGAGCATACTTAGGCTGTGTAAGAGAAATCCCTAAATCTGAATGTGAAATCTCAGTGATAAGGAAGTAATGCAACAAACCCAAGTCTATCATGTCAAATCTATCCTAAAGAGATGCCTTCACCACTATAATAGCCGATAAAGAACTCTCGGTGATCAAAAGGTCATCAACATAAAGAACCAAAATTAAGAGCGAATCATCCTGTCACAAGAAGTAGACATTGGGATCAGAATGGCACCTAGTGAAACCCAATGTGAGAAGGAAGGAATCCATCTTGGCATACCAAGCCTGAGGGGCTTGTTTAAGGCCATAGATAGATTTCCTAAGTCTGCATACTAAGGAAGAATCCTAAACAAATCCTGGCGGCTGCTCCATGTAGATATTCTCCTCTAGGTCTCTGTGAAGAAAGGCACTCTTCATATCCATCTAATGCACATCCCAACCATGTGCTACGTCAATAGCCAAGGTGAGTCAGATAGAAGTCATCTTTGCAATGGGTGCAAAGGTCTCTGAGTATTCAATGTCTGCCACCTGTGAGAAACCCTTGGTGACCAATCGCACCTTGTACTTATCAACTGACCCATCTACTACAAACTTGGTCTGATATATCCACCTACATCAAACCATCTTTCTTCCCTTAGGAAGTGAAGTTATGTTCCAAGTGTGATTTTTTATTAAGGAAGAATATTCTTCCTTTATAGCATTATCCCACTCAGGTACCCCCGATGCCTTTTGAAAAGTCTATGGATCTAAAACTAAAGCAAAGAAGGCATGTGGATCTCTCTAAAAATACCCCCTAGTACATCCGTCATCTGCGGGATCTCCTACCCAAGTGCCATTGCTCTCAAGTGTCTGTCTGGCCCAAAGTGGCCTAGAAGTAGGTGAGTCAGGTGCTAACTCCTCATCCTCTAACTGACTAGAGGTGGATGACTCTGCATCACTATCCTCACTATCTAAACTTGAAGAAGAAGATGTCTCTGGCTCAAGAACTTGTTGTGGCTGATCTAAATTTGATGAGGAATCATCATGAAGAAGTAGATCCGATGAGGGAGAAGTGTCAAGTGTTGAGTCTCTAGGACTCTCCTGAAAATGGACACTTCTCTTGATGAACAACTCATGAGTGACTGGATCTAGAAGGTGATATCCCTTAATACCATCTAGATATCTTATAAAGATGTAAGGCTTGGACTGACATTCTATAGCTTTGCATTTCTTCTTTAGAATGTGGGCCATGGCTGGGGATCTAAAAACTCTAAGGTGCTCAACATCAAGTTTCCTTTTATGCCAAGCTTCAAAGGGTGTTATCCCTTTCAAAGCTTTGTGAGCAACCCTATTTTGAATGTAGTAAGCACAATTGATGGCTTCAACCCAGTACTATGGTGCTAAGGATTTGGAGTGAATCATACAGCTATCCATCTCTTTCAAGAACCTATTCTTGCATTTTGAAACCCCATTTTATGAAGGACTATAAGTGATTGTGCACTACAAATCAATCCCCTCTGTGGTGCAAAACTGCTCAAACCTGATGCTGACATACTCGCCTCCATTATCAGTTTGAAGAACCTTGATGGATTTCTCACTCTGTTTCTCAACAAGAGCCTTGAAGTCTAGAGAATTTTTAAACACTTCAGACTTTTGTTTGAGAAAATATATCCAAGTGTACCTAGAGAAATCATGAATGAAAGTGAGAATGTACTTAGCCCTTGTGAAAGATGGTTTAGGAAAGGGTCCTGATACATCACCGTGGACTAACTCTAAAGGTTGTGAAGCCCTCTAAGCTTTGCCTTTGTCAAATTTTGCTTTGGGATGCTTCCCAAGGGAGCACCCTTTGCAAAGTCATTTTGAGAATTGGACACGAGGCAAGCCAATGACCATGTCATGTTTGCAAAGTTGCTCAAGGTAGTAGTAGTTAAGGTGGCCAAACCGCTCATGCCAAAATTTGCTAACTCCATCTGAATGAGTTAGCAATGTTATTGGAGAAGAATCTGATGCAAAATTTGAGAAGGTGTATAAGCTGGCTTGGTGATCTACCCTACCCACTACCATTGTAGTATCACTATGCAACTCCCTGATAGCCACTGAATCTGGTGAAAACTCAACTCTCATACCCCGACCAATGTGAGTGATTTGGTACACTGATAGGAGATGGGTTGAAAGAGAAAGAACACTTAGAATATTATTGAATTTTCCTCCTTCCATTTCAACTAACCCTCTCCCTACAACAAAAATTGATGTGTCATCACCCAAACTAATTGAAGTCATGCTACAAGGCTCTAAAGATGAAAACTCAACTAGTGAAGAGTCCATGTGGTGAGAAGCACCCGAGTCTATGACTCATGAAGATGTAGAAGCTGATGTAGTACAAGAGCCTTGCCCTTTTCTTTCTCCTTACCCTTGCCTTTTGCCTTAGTATAATCTTGGGTAGATGAATTCTATTTGATGGACTCAGGAACACTTATGTTGTTCTTCTCTAGAAGATGAGTTAGGTGATCTATTTGTTTCTTCATGCATTTATGTTCATCATGCCCTATATTTTTAAAATAGGCACACTTAACCTTCTCCTTCTTAGGTTTAGCATTGGAAGAGGAAGTCTCAGTGTTGTTTTTGGCAAGATTGGTGTTTTCTTTTTTCTTCTCCTGGTCCTTGTTCTTTTTCTTCTTCTCCTTTGTTGAAGTCTTATCCTTACCATTTCTAGCTATCAAAGCTTGGGGTTGAGTAGACTTCATTGTTGCCATTTGAATTAGCTTATCTTGATCCCTAATCAAGTCAGCAATGAATGAATCTGAAGAAGGCATTTTCCATGTAGTGCCAAGGGCACTTTTTGTGGCATGGAAAGTGGAGACAAAGACTGAATAGCTTGGACCTAACTTTGTGAGAATAGAAAGTATGAGTTGATGATATTTTTTCTCTATCTTGCATTCTTTCAATTGATATTTAAGGGCCTTAAACTTAGTGAAGAAGTCCTAGAGGGTGTTAAAGTTGCTAGGACTTAGACTTATGAGTTCATTTTCGAGCTCATGACCGCTCATTTCATCAAGCTTCCCAAATAACTTCTCTAAGGTGTCCCATATGTCATTAGGAGTCTGGGAGGATTTTAAATGGAAGAGAAGTTATGGAGACACAAAAAAACTCATTAATCCATAGGCTTCATCACTACAGTTGTACCACTTGACGTTTTCAGCATCAGTGTTGGGTTCTACTTCATTACCCATGGTGATCCTATACAACCCTTTGCTTCTAAGAATGATTGACATTTTAACCTTTCATTCATGATATTTGAAGGGTGTTAGGGATTTAAGTTGAAAATAATCTATTTTTAGCTTAATTTAGGTGAAGTTGTGTTGATTGCAAGTTGTGAAATTATACAGAAAGGAGAATGAAAGCAAAGATTTGCAAGTTGTTAAAAGCAATCACACCCCCCTAAAATATTGAGCCCCCCCCAAAAATATGCAATTGCATGCTCAAAATATGTCAAACTCAGCTAAGAATGCGTCTTAGAGCAATCAGTGCAAGACTAAAGCAAACAAGACGTCGGACTCAACCGAAAATGCGTCCTGAGAGACCCAAATTTTTGGCACTTTATAAACTAGTGTATTTTTGACAAATAACAAGCATACACTGTGGAGAATTTAATTACAAACACTTTTGCAAAAAATGTCACCCAAATCCGAGCTACTGTTTGCAAGATATTAAAGGTTCAATTTTCTCGTAAACTAGTGTTTTTGCAAAAAAAAGCACTAAAACATTTTTAAAATGCTTGTTGTGAGAGAGAAAGTGGCCTTCCAACCACTCATTGGATTTGGCATAGAATGAGGAATCTAAAGGATGTTTGTGTGAGGGGGAATTGGCCTCCCGCCACCCTGGGCCTCACCCTTCGTCTTTGACAGGCGAAGATACAAGTTTAAAATTAAAACCCCCAAATTACAAAACTGTCTATAAAACTTGATATTCAGCCAAATTGACTAATTTTTGTTTTATCAAGTCAATTTTAACTTAAAAAAATGAAGCATAGACAGAAATGAATGAAGCCACGTGTCCAAGGGGCGCCACATGGGATGCCAAGTAAGGAAGGGGCACCAAAATAGCACAACCCAAAATTTTAACTTAGAAAAGACAAAAAAATAAATGTGCAAACCTGTTGGACGACGTACAACCTACTTGGCACCTTGCTAGGCAAGAAAATAAGCTGGAATCTGCTGACTTCAATGCACAGAAGGTCTGGGCAGAAGAATACAAGAAAAAATGCCGTATTCATAAAAAAACAACCCTATTTTGGATGCTATACAACTGATGGCGTGGCTGGAAGGAAGGACTTCTGCTACTAGAACTAAAGTTGCTTAGAGCTGCTCCTCCCTCTGCTCCTTGCACACAACAATGGCACCCAGGCTAACTATTGTAGCAGCCCCTGAAGTGAAGACAACCAAGACACCCAAAGGCCAAGGATTCCCAAGAAAATGATACCAGAAATGATAGATATTTTTTAATTTTATATCAGATCTATAAAATTAAAAAAATAAAGAGAACTCCACTCTTTATTTCAAAATGAACTAAAAGCATAACCAGACACACGATTATTATTCTTGCTCTGATACCATATCGGAGTTGTTGCCAAAATCTAGATAATGTGAGTGCAATGGAGACGTGATCACGCGAGATGAAACAAGTGCACACCACATAGATGCTAAAACAATTTTAAAATAACACAAGAAGATAACTTGCACAAGACAAAATGGAGAAAACCAAAATATGATTAACATGAGATGGCCAAAGTGAGGACTAGAAATAGGAGATCACATAAGTAACTCCTCTACAAAATGTGGACAAGGCACCCAAAGAATAGACTGTAACTCCTCCATGAAAGGTGGTGACAAGGTGTTAAGAATAGAGAACTCCCATCAAGGGAGTTACTTATGACATTCTTATGACACCTGTGACACACACCTCCACATAAGCTAGCCTATCCCACAAATGTAGGAAAATTCCATGTATGCACAAGAAATACAATTTTCCTAATTAATAAATAGGGAAAAATAAAAACCTACACTAATAGAGACAAGGTTGTAAGGTGCTAGTACCTACATTAGAATGGTATAAAATCTTAGTAAAATATCTTGGGGAAGTGTAAGGATATAAAATAGGTAAATAATATGATCATAACAAGTTGAAATAATGTAGATAGAGAGTCCTACAATGAGTTGAGAAGTTTTGATGCAGGAGTATCATGTGTATAGACTTGTTTAAGATGGTATTTGTGTCTTGATATGTGTTAAAGCTCTTAGAATACTGTTAGAGTCATAATAATCCTCATTTATGTAGTAGGAGTTTGTGTCACATCATTTAGAGGTCTTGGAGTGTTTTCCCTCGAAATGTTTAATTTGAATTTTTAAATGTAATTTTAAACACATATGGGTAATTGTAATAGTTTTCAAGTAAATTAAGAGTTTTAAGAGTTATCTAGGTTATTTAAGAGGTGTGAAATGTGGTTTTGAGTCTTTAAGTGTCATATTAATCTTTAAAGTCAAAAAAGAGCAAATGTAATTATCAAATCTCTCATAATAGGACTTTTACTATCTTAAGGTTGAGTAGTTGATAAGAATATTTAGTAAAAATGGGAATACATAAGCTTGGATAACCTTATAATAAACATGATCAGATTGAATCCATCACTGGATGGATGTACAAGATGTATAAAATCATAAAAAGATGAAAATTTGTATCATTTTTGAGTAGAGAAGAGTAGTCAACCATGACTAAGAAGGTTTTTATTGTAAAAAGAGTCATTTCTCATTAAAAAAAGGTATGTTTAATTTTTTTTATGAATGTTATTTAGGTATTTATATTTTAAATAGTTTAATTTTAATATTTTATAATTTTTCCTTGACTTTACTTTGACACATTAATCTTAGAATTCATAAAACCCTATTTTCTCCTTTACATGGTCATATACAATCAACTCAAATCACATATTACAATGTGAATGGAATCAATAAAAGGATTTTTAAAGATATTAGAAGGATTTTTGAGTTTGGTACATGCATTTTTTTGTAAATAAAGTTAAAATAGGCTATAAACCATCAAAATTTTGCTCTCAATTCTGAGAAACTTTGTTAAACCCTAGTTATAGGGTTTTCCTCATAAAGACAACCATTACTCTTTATTTAACCCTTCAAAAATATAAAATTTTGTAAATATATTTTCAAGATGGATACCAAAGCAACTCAAGTGATTTTAAGTCATTTGGAGGCACACAAACACTGTACCAGTTGATTGTGTGCAAGAGATACCCTATTTTTTATGTTTCTTTGATAGAAAATAGAGAAATTAGTTTAAAAATTTCAAAATTAAGTATATAAAATAAAAATAAATTTTGATAAACCTTTAATGTATCTTTACAAACCTCATATAAGGCTCAGTTGATGTGAGAAAATTATATCTTAGTTTTTGACCTACTAGAGGGCAAGTAGGTCTAGTAGATTCAAAACAGAGTTGTGAGGCTTTTGTGAAAAAAATCATTAAGTTGAAGATATAAACATGAAATCTCTTTCATTCATATACTAATAACCTGTTTACACATGTATGAGATGTTTGGAAAACCTAATTTATTATAATTTGGGTTTTGGCCTGCTAGATCACCATTAGGCCTATTAGGCTTATAGGAGAGTTTTGATCAAACCATTTAATAGTAGACCTTATTAGGAATTTTTAAAAGTTGAATAATATATAAATAATTGAGATATATTTAATTATTTTGGCATAAAAATATGTAATAACATTTTCTTGAAATTAATCCTTTTGAGGTATCTAGACCTTCTAGGTTTAAGGAGAGCTTTAAGGCTTTAGGGAATAAATGGTTGAAACCAACAGGTGGATTGTTTCCTATAGTGTATTACAGGTTGAATATGCTTTATAGGCTATAAAAATAAAGTCTTAAGTCTTCATATCAGTCAAGGAACTTCACAGTGTATTAAGTCTCTTCATTTGGTCTTAAAGCTTAATGTCTTACAAAGATTGTGAGTTTGAGGATAGTCCAAAAAGGGCCATCAAGGTTTAAATATATTTTGATCTAAGAGGAAAATACCAAAATATTAGGGTGAAATAGACCTAGGTGAGGATCTACGGAAGCTAATAGACCAGGGTGAGGACTTGTTGAGTGAGAATTAGTTGAGATAGGTTCTTGAAATATTGAGAAAGAATAGTTTAAGACAAGAAGAAAAAAAGCCCTATAACCCATTTATGTTTGATAAAGTGAATAAAATATCACATTTAAGTTCAAGAGTAAGAAATCTAGGGTGATAAATAACAATCAATTATAGTTCTTGAAGAAGAAAGAGAGAAAGTTCAAAAATGCATATGTAATTATATATGTTTTAGTGTTTTGAATTTTATTTTTGAGTGTATTGTACCAAGAAATTATTTATAGGATTTAAGACTATATAAGGGGCATATAAATGCATGGAAAGAGGTAAATAAAAGAATAAAATAACATAAGGAATTTTAAGAAAGAAGAGTCCAATACAGAAAAAAATAAGGTGAGAAAATAATTAGACATCTAGAAGGATAGATGATATGAAGCAGGCCTTAGCTCATTTGAAAAAATGTTTTTAAGAATGGGATCCATCAAAAAAAGGGATATGCATCAATAAGGTGGTCAAGTGGCCAATCAAGAAAATTGTAGAAATAAAAAAGAGACAACGAAAACATAGAGGCATGAAAAAGATGATAAAACAACAACCCAATGAGGAAATCAAAGAGGTCATTATGGTTGAGTACAAGCAAGATGAACATAACATATTGTACGATGCTCAAGAAGTTCTTGGATATGATGATGTTTTTGAAGCATTATAGGATGTATAGGTAGAGTTTGAATATGGTGAATAAATTTATAATGCCTTGGATGATATGTCAATTGAAGGAGGGAAAGTGTGCAAGAAATAAATTTTTATAATAACACAAACCATGAGAAGGAGTAAACCTATGCAATAGACCATGGAGAAGACAAGTTAGCCTCAAAATATTGATTATAATAATATATCTATGTGATTGTAGGCATATAGGTTTCCAAAGAGAATGCTCAAGTGGAGAACTCAAAACTTGAATGAAACAAGGAATACAATGTGCCAATAGAACTTGAAAGACAAGTTTCTAATTTGAAAAATGGAGAACACAATCAAAGAGTTACTCGTGATGAAAATCAAAATAAAGAGAAGGTGCATTTTATAAATAAATAAATAAGTAGATTTTAGTTTAAACAAAGGTCATTAAACAATAAATAATAGTGAATAACATGAATAAGGTCTTCAAGAATAGAGAAATTAGGTTCTAAGGAAAGTAATAGGAAGGCAAAGATATAATGAAGTTATTGTTCCAAAAAAGGCTAACGAAGTTATGAGTAGGTATAATCATAAAGTCTTGAATAAAATAAGCATAAGACCAGAAAAAGAGATGAAATGAAAGATGTGGATAGTGAAGAGTTCAAGAGAAGTGAATAAAGTGATGTTGATGCCTATTGTAGTGAGAATCCACCTAAATAATATCTAAGAAGAAATGAAATATATTTCATGCCAACATCAAGATGAAGAGATCAATAAAGCTCGACTGATCAAGCCATTTATAAGAAGAGGTTACTACAATAGGGTAGACTAAATATATTTAGTAAGGATGATGATAATGAGGTTGGAAAGGTGTAAATAATCTCAATAAAGCCCTGGAAGAGAGTTAAGAAGAATATTAAAAGATAAGGATGTGAAATATCATGAGATCCTTGAAGAGATCATTGAGTCTCATGAATGCAAGTTGATATATAGTACACAAGTTATATGTATAGGTTAGAGGACCTAGAACAAGATATATTCCATGACTCAATGGAAAGGGAAGGATAGAAAGTATAAGAGCTAATGTTAGAGCAAGGAAAGGAGGAAAATAATCAAAATCCTCATGAAGAAGTAAATTTGAAGGGGAAGGTAAGTTGGATGAAGGAAAAATTTAGTTCAAAGATGAGTCAAGGATAAAGTAAGGTCATATAAACATTGGAAGAGAAAAGAGAGGGCAATCTCATCCCAAGAACAAGTCAAAGTAAAGGCAAATGCAAATTAGAATTAGATATATAAAATGGAGGGAAGAAAATAGTATCATGTTGTATGGGGGAAAATATATAGGGAAAGAAGCCACAAGAAGATGAGATAAGTAGGAAAAGACAAGGTAATCATTATATTTCTTCGCATAGTAAAGTTGTAACTAAATTTGTTGAAAACATGAATGAGGAGGATAAAGGAACAATTTTCCAAGAAACATTATGTAATTATGAACCTATGTTTAGTAGAGGATTACATTTCAAGATGAGAAGAGATCTTATGAGGAATTTCACCATAAGGAATCATGTTATAATGATAAAAATATCAAAGAATCTCAAGAAGGAAGCATAACAACATTAAAGGTAGAACACATTGCCAAGAAGCCATTAGAGCTTGAGGTTAAATAATAATAGAAGGTCAAGGACAAGGTGAGTGATGACACCAATCAAACTCATCACACCATGAACATAATAGAGACATTTGATAGAGAGAACAAGGAGCTATAAAGGAATTTGAGCTACATGAAGATAGAATATGTACTACCAAGAAATCAAAGCAAAACAAACTAGATATGAAGAGAGGATTAGAAAGAAAGGGAAAGAGAGCATGAAGGGAATGATAATAATGAGAATAATAGTATAGAACGAAGACTAGATGATAAAATTGGAAAAAATTAGAAGTCAAGGAAGAAGCTTAGCAAGTCCTATTTGAGCTGGAGTTCAAATTTTCCCACTTAGGGAGTATGATGTAAGAGCATCATATATGAAGACATAAATTTTTCATCAAGGACATAAATTGTGGTGTTTTAGGCCTTAGATAGGAGTTAGGATTCATTTTTCTTGTGGTGAATCTTTCCCATGCTTCACATTTGTAAATTTTTCTTAGGTAGTATGTGTTCTCAATTTTCCCACTAAAATGAGAAATTTGAACATTCAAACTTGTAAAGGGTCGTTGTTGAGGTTTTGGTTATGTTAATAGGTTTTCATCCAAACGTAAGGGGTCCTTAGGGTCTAGGTACCTATATTAGGTGTCTTTTAATAATATATCTAGCTTGAGCTAGCCTTAGACCCATGCAATGTGTGTGTAACTTAGGAGAGTGGCTAATTTAAGCATGTTTTAATGAGTCATCAAGTGGTTGAGAAATCATAGATGAATTTATTTTATAAAAAACTAAGTTTATACATATATAATAACCTGATAAACTTCAAATCGTGTAAGCAGGAGCCTAAGAAAATATAAAGAGGAGAAGAGAAAAAAAGTTTACAAGTCTTTTGTGTAAAAGAATTAGTCTTGAATGTTGATATTTGAATAAATTACTCTTATTCTAGTTGAAATTCCTCTTATATATTATGAATATATGTGTAATTATGTCTTTATGATGTTTTATCTATTTTTAAATTGATAAATTACCTTCAGATTAAGTTGTAAGTCTAATAGGGGACTGTGTCAAGGAATTTACATATTGTATAAAGGTTTCTTTATAAAATTTAAGGCTAAAAGTGATTAAAGGGTATGTGATTAAGGTTTTATAGGGTATGTGTATTTATTTCCCACATTTTGGAATCCAAATCAATTGATGAAACTTGAAAATTTACTTAAATTTTTATTCTCACCCTGTAGACTATGTTAAGCCCTAATCTAGGGTTCCCATCAGAGGAAACTTGAATATATATTAAACCAACTACAAAATTTATAAAAACTTATATCTTTGTGTATTTATGGATCCTCTAAATCAAATAGGTTCATTCCATTTGGATTTGTATGAATGTATAAAACATAATCTGAAGCCCTAGTGTTGTTAATTATAAAACCTTGCAAGTTAATTCTCATGATTTATAAAACTAAGAAGAGAATGTAACCTTGAAAATTATATTATATGACATGTGTGGAGATATGGACACATAAATAAGAATTAGATAGAATTATTTTGTTCATTATTAATTTGAAAAAGTCAAACAAACTAAATAAGTCCTAGAGAACCATTGTATGTTTTGCTTGAAGATATCAATGATCTGAGCAACATTTCAAGCGACAATTCAGGTGATGGTTCTACCCCAATTGGTGGCAAAACTTCCAGGAGACATAACTTTTGCACCATAACTCTGTTTGACTCCACATTTAAACCATTAGAAAGATAATAATGAGGGGAACATCTTGAGATAGCACGAGCTCCACTCAGTGGGTTTTGTCCCTTGAAAACCAAATGGAAGTGCCCTAAAATTACTATTTTTAGACTACACTACTAAAATTAAAATTTAAGGCACATCCATTTGGTCTTTTGGGGTCAAAACCCATCGAGCAGAGCTCCATGCCATCTCATGGTGTTCCCCTAATTCATAAATTTCCAACAATTCAAATGGGGAGTCAAACAAGGCTATAGTTTAAAAGTTATGGCTCCAAGAAGTTCTACCACCAATTGGGGTAAAACCATCACCCGAATTGTCACTTGAAATGTTGCTCAGTTCAATCAAGGAATTAATAAGGTAATACCACCTTTTTTGGTTGAATAATAATAGTTAAGGTTATAAAACCCCATTTTAAGAAAAATAAATAATATTTTAGAGTCAAAGGTACACTAAAAAGGTTATAATCTCAGTAAATAGGGCTTAGTCTCTAGGCCTAAACCTAGTTTGTTATCATGTAGATTTTGAATTTGGGTGAAGGGATATAACTTATTATATGGTTGAATTTCATATAAAAAGATACAAATGGTCTATATAAATTAAGAGACTCATGGTTAATTGAAATTATGCAAGTAAATTAAAATCTAGGCTTAGAAAGAAGCCCTCAAAACCTGTGTGTTGCATAGGTCATTCTTGAAGGTTGAATCATCAAGAAAAGAGGTAAAAAATTTATTTATTAATTACATTTAAGTCTAACAAGATTTTAATAGGTTTTTTAAAGTGTGTGAATAATTATTTGGAGTAAAAATGTAGTGAAGAAGCTAGAAAGCATGACTAAGAGTAAGGAGACAAAGTTTGAGGGTGTTAATACCTACATCACTTCTCCATGTAAATCCACATGATGGAATCCAACTAGTCAAAATTTCTCATCTAAAGAGATATGCTAGCCACTCCTTATTAAAGCTTATGAAATTTCTCTTTCATTGTATGGGTATCTTATTCATCAATACTAACCATACTTCTAATATATTTATTTATATTATTTATGGAATGTCTTATTCAAAGTTAACTAGGATACTTTGACCACTATCACTACTTTCACTAGGGACAAAAATTATACTGAAATGAGTCATAAACACATAAACCAACACAAAAAAGATAAAATAAATACTAAACTAGATCTTACACCAATTTGATCTATAAACTAGGTGGATATTCCACACTAAACTTCATCAACATATAAATTATAATCCTCTCTTAAAAAAATATTGATTGATTATTGTTCTAGGGTACTTTAAATGATAAAATAGAGATAAAAAAGTTTTATAAATTAAATATGCAACCAAGTAAACTTAATAACAAAAAATTAGATAAACATAAAAGATGAACTGGAGAAACCTGTTGTGGGAAAAACTTTAGTGGATGAGGAAATTTCACTCCCCTCCCACTATGTAATTCAAAAGTCGTACAAGTTACTACCAAACATGACCTTTATGGATAAAATTTTCTCTAGAACACCATCTAAAAATCGTACACAAGACTGCTTTACATTTATTAGATAATTCACTATGATTTAACATAACTGTAACAACCAAACAATAGCTATAAAACACTAATATAACATGAATAAGGATGTAAAATTATAAAATACAAAGTATATTCAAAGTCAAGACTTCTCACCAACTTTTTAAATATCATATGCCTTCTATAGAGGTTTTATTTTTTTATTTCCAACTTAAAACCCACCAATGAATCCAAATGAATTATCACCAAGTAATGGAAATGATTTCAGTCATTCCCATTCTTGTTCTTTTGCCAGTGGCAAGACCGACTCCTTTTACAAACAAATGATTTTGAAACTGTCATGGTGGTTACATAATTACTGCCTATGAGCATTGGTAATTATGCAACCACTAGGGCATTTACATGACTTCCACACATAGCTACTTACAACCAGGCAAACACCATATGTAAATATCATTGGTTTCATCATCTTTCAAAAAACCACCAGTTTCAAAGCCTATAATTTGTTGAATTTCATTAGTAGAAGAATGCTTCGAACATCCCAATAATGATTTTGCCACTAAGAATTAAATGAACAATTCTCTTTACATGAACAATTTTGAATAAGTGTCTTTCATGGTGTTTTACATACATGAACTTCATAATTAATTATAGTTAAAATGAACTAGATGAAATATAAAATAAACTAGATCCATATTTTAGATTAGTTATGCATGATGTAGATCATTACACCATAAATCACACTAACCCATAATGATAATAACTAACACATGAAATTTATCACATATTTGATCCAACACAGAGAAAATGTGTTAGATATTATAAGCACTTCAAGTACATGAAAGACACATAAGACAATGAATTCACATCAAGCACATAGTAAGCATATGAGACAATGAAGACACATCACACACTATAACAAGCATGCCAATCACACTAACAAAGCATTAAATACTAGGTGATCATACCAAGTACATTGAAGACACATAACACACAATGCAAATGAGTCAAATATGTGACCAAGTATGAAGTAGACATTTGAAACATGAATATAAAAAGCATGATAGGCCCTATGAAGGCACATTAATCAAGAATATAGATATAACATATATCATAAAGAAGAACACATATCATAGAGAAGAAACACATATCAATTAATATAAATCACGTTAAGTATACACCAAGCATATAAGGACACCTGCAATAGATAAGGTGGATTAGATAACAAAAATTATAGAAATAAAGCATAAAGATCAAATGAAATCCACATATGGTCAAAATAATAAATAAAAATAGAAACTTGAACATGGGGTGTGCCTTATATTTACCAAAATTTCCCCTTAGTGAACATGCAATGTGCCTACATCCTATTGTGAATCCAAAATCATGAACCTAAAACATTTTGGCACAAAAGACATGAATCCATCTTGACAAGTTCATCAATAACATATATGAAAAGCATTAAAGTAAGGTCTCTATCTATGAATATATAGGTATATGATATGAACATTAATATTTCACCCTAATATAGTCTCAATATACATTCGGATTACAATCATTTGATAAAATATAATGAATCTGTCATATTGTAAAAAAAACTCATGAATAAGGAGTATTATGTGTAATATAAATATAAAACCAATGATGTCTAACATAGAAATATGTAATCTTGGAAGTATGTGAAATAGATATACTTTTCCCCATGTAGGCATATGACATAATTAATGTAAGTACAAGAATAATATACCTCTCATTAGAAAAATATAAGTAGTGTAAGATTAAATAGATGATCCATGTGAACGTAACATGTAATTAGTGTTGTATCAGTATCATAAAATATATATATATATATAAAGCACAAATATGTGGTATTTCTCCTAATATATGTATGATAGAAATCATGGTAGGATAGGGAAGTAATAAATTTTTTGTACATGATATAAAGCTTGGCACCATAAATCACACCAACAGTTAATAATAATAACTAGGACAAGAAACATGTCACATATGTGACCCAACATGAAGCAAACATTTTAGATATTGTAAGCATGTTAAGTAAATAGGAGACACAAAATAATTAAGTCACATCAAGCACACAGTAAACATATAAGACAATGAAAACATGTACAATGATTTGACAATCATTTCAAATACATTAAAGATACATCAAATGTTAGGTGATTAGACAAATTACATTGAAGACACATTATAAATTATACAAACAAGTCAACTATATAACCATGTATAACCAAGTATGAAGTAGACACTTGAAACATGGATCATACAAAAAGCATAGTAAACAGTATGAAAGAATATTAAGTAAGAGCATAACTAAACTATATATCAAAGATATAAATATACATATAAAACAATTAAAATCATATCAATTATATGAATACATGTGTATCAAAACATTACTTCTTCAATAAGACATCCCACATATAAAATATATTAAAGAACACACATCATTAACATAAAGTATAAGATTAAACGAATGCTAGATATGATTAAAATAATTAATAAAAATAGACCCTGAAATAAAAGTAAGAGATGTCCCATATTACCTCTAAAATATGGAATGTACCCAACCTAATTTGAATCCAAAATCATTAACCTATATCATGGTGATACAAAATACATGAATCCATTTGGACAAATTTACCAATAACATATATGAAAAGTAATGAAGGCAAGTCTCCATATAGGTACTAAACATTAAGTATCCACCTTAAAATAGTCACACTACGTGTTATGATTGCAATCATTTCATAAATTTAATGGATTTTTTATCTCATACAATAATACATCGGTATATCATGCATAATTAATATTTATTAACAATTGTACAAAAAAAAATATATGAAATTTATAACAAAATTATAAAATAAAATACATTGAATCATATAAATAGTGTTTAGTTGCCATCATAAGTAACATAGTCACAATATGTATTATGATTGCAATCATTTCATAAATTCAATGGATTTTTCATCCCATACAATAACACATCGGTATATCATACATAACAAAAAATTATTATCAATCTTTTTTTTTTTTAAATTATAAAAAAAAATACATTAAATCATATAAATAGTGTTTAATTGATATTATAAGTAACATAGTCACAATATGTATTATGATTACAATCATATCATAGATTTAATAGATTTTTCATCCCATACAATAACATATCGTTATATCATGCATAACAAATATTTATTAACAATCTTTTTACAAAATTATTTTTTAAAAAATACATTGAATCATATTAATAGTGTTTAGTTGCCATCATAAGTGGTTGGTTAGAAAAGTTTTAAAAAAAAAAATGATCCAATATATATAAGATGAGGCACTATGATAATCCAACGCATGTGCAGTGTGTTGAGATATTAAGAAAAATATAGTGTGTTAAGATACTCGTGAATATAAAGATAGTAAATCGTGCTGAGTAAACACTTTTATGACCAATGTATATTGCATACATTGATTCACTGAAGGCTCTTATAATTGTCTAAAAATATAGGATATAAAAAAACGCTCTTTTATTGGGTTATATTTATACAATTGTATTTTATTATCTTCTAAAAGTTGGTCTTGAAATTTGTTTTTTGATATTTTGTTCATTGGAAATTTTTTTTTTTTTTAATTGTAATTATTTGATTTTATTTGTTTATTTAAAATTGGTTGGTTTTAATAATATTTTTAGTTTTGATGGTTAATATTGATTTTTTTTTTTAATATAATAAATATTTTCAAATTTTAAAATTACAATTAAATAATATTTTTTTTAATTTTAGAATTATAAATTAAAGAAAGATTAATTTTTTATTAAAACTAATTATCTATTTTGAAATATAAACAAAAGGTCCAAATCCTTTGAAAAAATACCATTATTTATCAAAAACTACATAAAAATTATTAAAAATAAAAATAAAAATAAAAAATAAAAAATACTACAAATAAACAATACAAAATAACAACTAACCAAAAAAAAAATCTAAAAATAAAACAGCAATAATTCAACTAAAAACTAGAAACTGACCACTAAATACCAACAATTACACTGCAACTCTGCAAAACATAAAAAATCAACTGCATGAAAGTATTATCCTTCTCCTATAAATAATTTAATTCTTGTCACATTTTGATTTTTTTCCTTTTACAGAGATCACTTCTTTTTCATTTAATTTTAATAAAGAAATGTACGCACATAAGTTGTACAAATAACTTTTGATTTTTTTAAAGCAACCAACTTTGACATTATCCGTCGACCACAAATCCAATTCCGTTCACTCAATCTGAAGTACGATCAATTGGGAATACTTTTGCCTGCTATAATGGAGACACAAGATCTTTAAATTATTCTACTATATCCAATTTCAGGTTGAAAATATACTGTACAATCCAATACATTTAATTCTACAATAATTATATAAGATTTTTTTAAAAATTAAATAGTTTTATTCATAAATCTTTATACACAGTCAGACTCTCTCTATAGTTCAATAGATGTTTTGTTCACCCAACCAAATATCAATAGAATAAATGATTCCTGCATTAATGAGAACCTGACAATCTGTAACGAAGACCGAGTTACTAATTATTGCAATTTACGCTTCTTTAAATTATTTTATGAATCTACTTAATTCTGCCCATGTGTACTCGACAACATTCAAAGGCACCTATTAATTTAGAGATCCAGGGATAATTGTCAAAGTTTAATAGTAGCAATCAAGGTTTTGTAACAAGACAATAAGATATTTGAGAAAGACAATAAGATATTTGAAAACTCATAATAAATAGAGGAGATTTTTTAAAACCATGTAATTGATTTTTTTAATACGTTTAATTTGTATACGTGATGTTTTTAATAAATTTTTAGTAAAAAAAAAATATTTTAACCATTGTGTTTATTAATTTTAAGGTTCTATAAATTTTATTTAATTTTTTTAAAATGTAAAAATGTATGTAAGTAATTGTATTTAAAACTGTAAGAGAAAAAGGTATGATATACTATCGAATCATTGAGTTTTTTTTATATTTGATAAGTCTTTCAATGATGTATAATGTAAAAAACAATATTCCAATAATTATAGTGGGATTGTTAATGAGAAAAACTATTATAATACAATATATCACTACCATGAACTTTAGTCTTACAATAAATGCTCTAATAATTTTATTTTTTTATTTTCTAAATTCTTATAAATATTTAATAAATTCTTGCAAATAACAATGGATTATTTTCAAGTTCTAAATTCTCTAACATGATTTATAGATACTTAAATGAACTAGGATAATATGTATTTATAGATAATTTGAATTCAAATTAGGAGCCCGTTGACATGAAAAAGAACATAAAATGGTCAAATAATTTTTTAAAAAATATGAAACTACAATAATGAGTGTACCCTAACTAACTAGAAGCTCCCAAAATGTCATAAATATGTACTCTACATTTTTGACATACTAAAAATATTAAGTGCATAGTTCTAGAAAGACTACCAAAAGACCATGAAATGGGAAGCAGATAAACTAAGTGAGGGCACGAAGACAAACTAAAAAATGTGACAATAAATTTCAAAAACTTGTGACGAATGGAGAAGCTTGTCCAAACCATATGCTTGATGTATATTTGGGATATCTAATCTGAATCCTTGATATTTCTAATTAAATTTAAGGAGATAAAATTTGTTTTGACAACTATGTTATTGAACTTCAATGCTTCAAAAAACTCTTAATTTTTTGAAACCTTGTTTCAATCATTAATAAAAATAGCTTCTTCTCCTTGTCTTAATTGGGTAGCTAGATCTTAAAACCATAAAGAAAAAATATATGTTTTGGGACATGTAATATTTCAACATATCACTTAACCACCTTGATATTAGTCAAGGCCTTCAAATGTATACAATATTGAAAAATATATTCCAATATGTTTAGTAATTAATCAACGAAACAAACTAATGCAATGTAATATGTCACAAACATGAACTTTAATCCTATAATGAATACTCTCATAATTAATTTCTCTAAATGCTTGATAAATTAAAGTAAACTACAATAAATAATTTTCAAGTGCTAAATACTCTTTTAGATGATCTATAAATGCTTAAATGAAAAAATATGATATGTATTTATCTATTAATTAAAATTTAATTTGAAACCAATTGACATGCAAATTAACATTAAATGGTCAAACAATCAAATAATACAAAACCACAACAATAGATGTACTCGAACCAACTTAGACCATCCAAAACCCTAAAAATATGCACTTTACATTTTTAGTTATCATAAATATGAAGTACACTATTTTAAGAAAAAAGTCCAAAAACCATGAGATCGGAGAGAGAAAAAGAGACAACATAACAAAATAAAAAATGTACTAATAATTTAATGTTTAATAAAATTTTATCCCTGAAATTCTTAAATCAAACCTCAATATACTCATAAATCAAATTACGAGCCTATTGATATACAAGCTAAGAAATAATTTAGCTGCTTACTTTATATAAAGGTGTGTATAATGCATATGTAATACCATGTTGTTCAGTTCATGTGCTCAAGTACATTTTTCAATACAATTGTCAATAACATAAATCAAGTTAAACCAAAATTCTTAGTACCCTTTAAATGAAGTTAAATATAATACAAATAGATCTGTCGATATAACATCAATGTAATGTGGAGTTAAAAACCTTATGAAATATGGACTTTCACGTTAAGATAAAAGATGAATCTGTATAAATTGGAGTTAGGCATCTTGTAAGGTACAATTATTCATATATATTTTATTTAATATGATAATACACATGTCCCAACAACATGTATTTAAATATAAAAAATAAAAAATATATATTTTTTTAAAGATTTGTAAGAATCTTATAAACCACATATTTCAAAATAGAAGGGATTACATACATAATTTAAAATAGATTTAAAACTTATGGTTTCAATAGTTATGTCTTCTTAGAGTATAATCATTGCATGGCATTCTCCAAATAAGTTTAACAAGTATTAACGTGGTTCACATCACTTCAAATGTATTTGTTCTTTAACTTTTTAATTTTTAATAATTAAATTATTTTATATTTTTTTCATATGTAAACATTATTTTATACATATATTTTTTTACAATATTATTATGGATTAAGTGAAATATTTGGGTATACTTAAATCAATATGAAATAAGGTTAATCGTAGGTACTGAATTTTTTATTTTATTTTACAATTTAATATTTTCAATGTTAAATTAAAAAGAAATTTATAAATACGTAAAATTAGCATTAAACACTTGGCAATATTAATTTTGATATGCAGTGATAAATTATTGATATATTTAAACCTTTAATATATATTTAATTCTTCTACACAATTTTCCCTATTTATCTACTGATTTGTTTTCCTGACTTTTATATATATATGAATGAATGAGTGTAAAAACCTTCAAAATCTTAAATAGACTATCTCAAATCCCTTATCATCACTCTGAGGATAGCATTGACAATAGTCACATAGTTGTGATTTTCTTGAAGTCTCTGTTTCTTCCATTAGGGTTCAGGAACAATCAACAATTACTTTTCAAATTTTGAAGTCTCCATTAATTTTGCCTTGCCTGATTCCTGCTCGCTTGTGTGGAAAGCCATTTTATTGAAGATCGCTGTATCCGTTAGTTTTGGTTGTATGAGTATCATTAATTGGACAAGGATCATATTTATGACTGTTGTAGTCTCATTATTGCTGAAGAAGATCTTGACCCAAATATTCATAGAGCATAAGGAAAGAAAGCTGGGTTTCCTCGTGCGCAATTTGTTGAATGATACTGTCTTGCCGTTTCAGTGATGCCGATGAAGATGGCCACAGTGAAATATCAAATACCTGGAACTTTTCATTCGAAACATTGGCAGGGTCATCACCATTTACACGTAAGTAAATAGGAAACTCTCCCGCCACGACCTCAATTTCATCTATCAGTGTTCTGACCAGCCACGCTGCATTTCCCCAGTCATAATATACCATTACCATTGTCATTAGTGGTCTTCAAGTCCATAGCTAGTGCTTCCTGACTGTTGCAAGGACATCCTAAGCCTGCCCCACACTCAAGATCAACTGGAGTAATCTCAATACCGTCTATAATGGAGATATCGTAATCACCGACTTCATGTGAAACGTTTAAGGCCGGAAATGCAGTGGTAGATCCCTCATTGGTGTGTAGCTTTAGCTTCCTGGTGGGAGAGGTATGCCAGTAGTTCTTAATTTCAGTGTCCCTCCTTCCCGGCAGTTGTTTGGCTATCTGCGCCCATCTGAAACATCCAAACTATCATATGAGGTTAACTGTGTCCGCTCAAATTAGACCTCACATAGGTTAACAACATGAAAATTTGAGCAGAAAATGAAAAAACAGACAGATAGTGGTGCTCTGTAATACAAAAAGTAAAAACATGTACACATATAACCTGTTGTGAAACATTGCATGAAGATAGATGAGGTTTTCTTCTTTGTTGGAGAAATTAACGCATTTAATTCCAGGCTTTAAGTAATTCATCCACCTCAATCTGCAACTTTTTCCACAGAGTTGCAAGCCTGCACGAAAATCCCAAACCATGTCTCATAGACTAAATAACAAAAAAAACCGTATATTATGGTGCGGGTTAATTACCAGCTCTGAGGGGAAGAGAAGACCAGCGGCCATGGCCGTGGGAAGTAACATAATGAAAGAGTTTCATATCTTCATCTGGCGACCAAAATCCTCGCTTTACAGGATGCTTCCGACAGCAATTGTGGACCTTACTGTGACGCCGCATCGTGATTTACCTTTTGCTTTTGCCTTACTACTTTAGTGATTAAAGGGTTTCGGATTCTCTTTGTTGCAATATTGTCTAGTGCTCAGTGCTCAGAACAATTTGGTGGATGTTATTATGTTTTAATATATTTGTGATGAGAATCTGTGATGAGGAAGACGGTCTAGCTATAAAGTTTATTAGTTTGCGTGCACGCAAAGTTCTTACTTTAAAGTGCATATATATATATAGATATATATTTGTAGGGTTAAGTAAAAAGATTTTTTTAACAGTTTTTAAATTTTCGGCTATGGATAAAACCAATCTTAATCAAAATTATAAAACCAGTGACCTTAACATAAAACCCTTGTGTAATTCTCCCTCTCTCTATATATATATGCAACAACATTCATATGTACTTCCGCAATGCCCATAGGCACATATTGGCCCTATGGGCTGGTTTGATTTCCCATCTTTCTACTGAAAGAAATGCAACTTCGATTGGTCTACTTGAGATCTAAATACCAAAAAAGATCTTGTAAGGAAACAAGATACACGTCTGAGATCGACCACCCAAATCTAAGTACCGTCTTGCATGCAATGATTTATTGTAACGCACACGAAATCTTTAATTGATTTTTTAAACTCTTCTACTGAGAAATTTAAAAACAAAAGGAAAAACCATTTGAACAGTTAAACAAATACTATTTAGCAGACGGCTTAGGGGATGGTTTTCAAGAACATTTATATATAATCTTAAATAAAGGTTATGAAGAAATGGATTTCAATCAAATTGTAATAGAAATATTCATATATATTTAAGTAGGTTTTAAATAAAGGTAAAATAGGAAAGCAATTTTAATATATTTGTCAAAATTAAAGTAATAAAGATAAGAGCAAAAACAGAAGTAAGGTTTACAAATATATTTTGAATATTGAGAATTCAAGGAATAATTGTTAGGTTTGATAGTGACAATCAAGGTTTTATAACAAGAAAATAAGATATTTAGAAACTCGTGATAAATAGAGGAGAATTTTCAAATCATAAAATTGATGTTTTTAAGGATGTTCAATTTGTACACTTGACGTTTTTAGTAAGCTTCTAGTAGAAAAATATATTTTGACAGTTATGTTCATCAGCTCCAAACTCCAAAAACCTCACTTAGTTTCCTAAAAATGCACTTCTTTTCCTTGTGTTAATTGGGTAGTTATATCTGAAAACCATAAAGAAAAATGTGTGTTATAACATAGAATCATTGAGATACTTTCATATTTGTTAAGCCCGTGAAGGATGTGGCAAAAATAGTGCAATATAATATGTCGCTACTATGAACTTAAATCATACAATGAATACTCTAATAATTTCTTGATTTCTCTAAATGCTTGTAAATGTTTAATAGATTCATGTACACACCAATGAATTCTTTTCAAATGCTAAATTCTCTTTAACATGATCTCTAGATACCTAAATGAACTAAGATGATGTGTATTTATAGATAACTTGAGTTAACATTAGGAGCTTATTGGCATGCAAAATGACATCAAATAGTTAAACAAAGAAAAAAATATGGGACTACAATAATGGGTGTGGCCTAACTAATTAGAACCATACAAAACCTCAAAAACATGCACTCTACATTTTTGGCATACCAAAAATATTAAGTGCACGGTTATAGAAAGACTACCAAAAGACCATGAAATGGGAAGGAGATAGAAGAAGGGAGAACACAAAGACAAATTACAAAATGTGCCGATAATACCTAATTTAGACCAATAATTAACAAATAGACAAGAAACTTAGAGTTTTATAATTTAATAATAAATAAACATATAGGATCCATTTTTAAGTGTCAACATTCACCAAGAAAAATTTTAGTGCTTAATTTTTCATGAATTCATGAATATTTTAGTTTTAAAAATTAGCATTTGATGATTTAGTGGGGTATTCAACAATGTGAAATCGCCTAAATTTTTAGGGTGTAAGTTACTTTTTAGAATCAGCTCACCTACTATTTAAAATCAATTTCATGCATATAAATGCATTTTATCAATACCTCAAAAGCTAATCTACACACATTTTTAATTATTTATACTATTAAATACTGACCACATTCAATCATTTGTATTTATTGGTAATTATCTATATTTGTTGTCAATAATCTACATCTGTTATCAATCATCTGTATCATTGTCAAGAGTATTAATTTTTTATCAATCATATACATTCTACTGGTAACAATTTACATCTATTGTCAATCATCTGCATCATTGTCAGTCACTTGTATTTACTATCGGTCCTCTGTATTTTGTTGGCAATAATTTGCATTTGCTATCTATCACCTACATTTTTTTTCAATCGTTTGCATTTGTTTTAAATTACATACATTTATTATTAATCATTTTCATTTACAAATGGCCACTTACATTTAATCTAATAATCTTTGCTTCTAGCATTTGCTTGCAAGCATGCTTCTATGACTTGTGCTGAAAAAGTTAAGAGAGTGAAAAAATTAACCAAAAAAATAACCTATTATCTTATATTATCCAAACTCCAAACATAGGTACTAAATATTAAATTATTTACTATATTATTATTTATTTTCACTTTTTTATTAAGGTTCAATAATAATTACAAGGTCTACAACCATTTTACATGCAAAACCTATTGATAACCCTTTTTAAGATATGCCTCCACTATAAGACATACTTGGGTATGAAATACCCTTCTTGAAGGACAATTACAAACTAGATGAGGTGGAAATATTAAAACCATTTTCTAGATATCATGGAATAGTAATGTCGGTAGATAATTTAACTCATAAAACAATTCAAGAAAAATGATACTGGAGGACATTACTGATGTCAATGATGAGAACCTAATACCAGATGAGATTTATATTCATCCAACACAAAATTTAGTTGAAAATAACACTAAAAGATCTTTACAAAATATAAGAAGTACATGGGTAATTTGAAGGTCATTTATGTTCGATCTAGAAACTAAATATCATTCATTGAACTTGTAGAGCCATAAAATAATGTTGACACACCAATAAAATGTTAATGTACATTATGCAGTTAAAAACTTGAAAATGACCAAAAAATGCAACTTAAGTTAGACACGATTTAGAAATATTATGGAAAAATATATGTGCTAATAAAATAAAAAGATGGACAAACCAAAAGAATTGTGAGATGGAAAAATAAAAAATAATAAATGAATCATTTCTATGTAATAGAGTATGAAAGTCATAAAAAACATAAATGATTCCTCATTGAGAAAGGAAGAATAATTACAACTCAATATTTAATTTTTTTATATTGAATCTACATGCCAAAAATATACATTTCTCCACTATATATCACATTCTAAAAAGAGGTAGAGCAATCTTTGATTTTTTAGCTTATAATATTTTATTTTAGCATAATGGATTTCATGACATTCCAAAATCACATTGGTTAGATAGAAGTACTTGAAAAATGGTTAAATGTCTCATGATGATTGAGAAGGAGGATTTTTAAAGAAAAATTAAAATCAACATGATTTATCTCATTGTCCATTGACAAGATAATAGTAGTTGACAACATATCAAGGGTTTGCATGCATGTTTTTACATTTGAGAACCATTCAAGGTAACCTCACCTATTATCTATACATAAAATGATGGAAAATTGTAATGCTGAGAACCTTTACAAATTGGTTATTTCTAATTTGATGGATATAACTAGGATAGATTATTATGATATAGGTACCAAATTAGTGTGTGTTGGTAAAGATGGTGCATCAATAACTCAAGAAAATATAATCGCTCTATATGTTTGACTACAAACAAAATTTCTCCCATATATGATTCCAATTCATTGCATAGCACATGGAATGAATCTTGCTTAAAAATTTATTAGCACATTTATAAATGCCATAAAAGTGGAGGAGCTTATCCATGAATTGCATGCATACATGTCAAGCAATCCAAAAAGATATTTAGAGTTTCAAATTTTCATAATTACAGAGATCAATGGAAAAAAAAATTAAAAGATGTTGATTCAAGATGGATTTTCATGTATGAGCCTGCATGTAGAATATTTGAAGAATATCCATCATTAGTAGGTTTTATGTTTAAATAACAGATGGAAGTTGGCAAGGCAAAATGACTTATATTACCATTTGACAGATTTAGAAACTTTTATAACATTGTGTGGTATTTTTACGATGTTGAAAGAAATGCATTGTTTGATGAAACATGCATAAGAGAGATCCATATATATTGTTGAGCTCACATGATTGAGGAAACTTGTTAGTCGATCTCTAGATATGTTATACTTCTCACAAGAAAGTTTTAAGGGACTAGTATTTGGAAATTGATGAGTTTTAGTATATATTAAGGACCCTAAAAAGTATTTGAAATTAAATATTAACAATCATCTTTGTATCTTTGTTAATGGAAATGAGATACCACTACACACTTTCCAAAAATGAATTGATATGGTTGGTGCATATATTGAATAAGTTCATATAACATGGATTATATATGATAATGTTAAATATGAGACCCAGATGAAATTGAGAAACATTTCATAAAGCTTATCTATTGAAATTTGAGATTGCTTTAAAATGGATGACTCACTTGAAGCCATGGGAGTGATGAATCCTATATTTTGGAACAGTGTAGATGGTGAAAAAATAAGAACTAATTTATTTATCAAATACATGATAACTCTCGTCAATCATTTTAGTAAGTCTATATATATAAATGGGGTTGAAGTTAAGAGTATTTTACAAAAGAATTTAATGTCCCAATCAACATATATTAGACTTACAATAATTGATCAATATCAGTGCTTAAATGAACCAACAAAAGTGGTATTATTACCAGGCTATGAAAATAATTGTATCCTAGTAGTGTTCTATAATAAAATATTTTCAAATATTTTTAATTATATGAAATGAGCCAAACAATGATTTTGGGGTTCATGAAAGATGAAAGGGTATTTAATGAATTATCTTCTGTTAAGTTTTAGATATTTTATCCTTGGTTTTTATCAACTAAGTACTAGTCATGCACCTAAAGGAAATGAGAAAGTAAATGAGCTAGCACACTGACATATCACATAAGTAGTGACCTTGCACACTCACTTGAGGCATGCAACGTAATCATTTTCCATCAATTTTGTCATGCGGTGGTAGATAGACTTAAATGTCTACACTTAGTCACTTGGGATAATTATATTAAGTCATATTTACTATAAATATTCGATTTTAGTTAACCATTTTATTCATTCCAAATACTTCTATTTAATACTAGATAATAGATTAACACATTAGAGTTTATAGATAAAGTAGTGATTCCATTCATTTCATTTGAAGAAAATTATAAATATGTTTCAATAACTCTCTCTCAATGTTTTATCTCTATCTACCTACACACATAACCCAACCAAAACTTCCTAAACAAAGCTAATTGGTATTTACACATAATCCAGCCCCTCTTAGGTTACATTGTTAATGAAAAATAGATGACAATCTAATGACTATTTTAAAGAAAAAATTCATGATGAGCCATTATAATTCAATCCTTTTAACTCGAGCCTAATATCCCCTATATACTCTCTCTATGTTATATATTTATGTTCATGCTCCTACTCTCTCACTAATTGGTGATATATTTATTCTTGGTTAGTCTCTGATGCTTTTATGAACTACTTTATAATTTCCTGCACTTCCTATGCCCTTTTCCTAGTCTTGCACTTTTGTCCAAGTTTTATGTCTTATGTTCCTCCTTTTTCTCTATATCCTTGTCTTCCATAACTTGCTCTTCCATGCCAAGGTCTTTCACACAATTCTCTTCTTTAAACTATTATTCCATGTCATGCTTTTCTATGCCCTTAATTTTACCAAAGATCATGCCTATAATGCACTGGCCAAATTCTCATTGATTCAATATTTGACATTTCCTGATTTAGTGTTTGATCTTTCTCAACTATAAGATTCCAAACATGTTTTCACCCTTCATGTAGCTCTTGTTTTACTTTCACCCACTCCTTTTTGTCTTCTACCTTATTTAAAATTACCTTTAGATCTGTCACACCTCTACAACCATTGCCTTTATAATATATAAATATAAAATTTAGGGTCCAACCTCACCCCTTATTAAACCAATAGTCTTTCCTAGGCTATGTTGTAGTTTCATCAGATAAAAATACTTAGGAACTACCTATTTCACGTGGTACATGAGATCCTCTCATTGGTTGAGGGCAATATGAAGACTAGAAGTAATTACTTCCACCTCACCTCATATTCATTTCATCTCCTTAGTTTTTTCTATAAAATTATCTACTTGAGTCATAAAAATATCAAGATAAGTAGTTATAACTTTATTGGCATCCTTGAGTGACTTGACTTCTACCAAAACTTTCCCTTGAAGCACTAAGAAGCTAGAATAAAACTCTTACCGATGGGCACTTATTTTTTTTATAGTTCCTCTATATCCTAGATCACCTTTGCATAGTGGGCCCTATCCTTGATATTCAACACATTCTCATATAATTGTTGATGATGTTGTTCCTCGAGATACAATTATGATTTTAATTTTTTTTTTGTTGCACTAGGTTTATAAAAACCCCATTAGTAATAGGAATAATGGCACCTAATTTATTCAAATAGGTTCAGTAGATGTCCATGGCTTCTATAAACTATTTTATTTCCCATAAATTCTATTGAGGATTCACTTGGTTTTTCATTTCTTGAGAAAAATGTCCATGAACATCTCTAATTTATTGATAGGATTACCTATCATAGGAATACCATCTAAAAATGTTACCTCACTCTTCAAAATTATCTAATAAAGGCCTAATGTCCCTAGTCAATATGTCTTGATCGCATCTTGTTGTTGCTTGATCTCTTTAATTTATTATTTGATCTTGCACCTTTTCTCATGTTCTTCCCTATACATTCATACAACCTCCTAATGATTATGGTGAAACTTTCCAACATCATTTCTATGGAGAATGTTTTTCCTAAAAATGTTTAGGGCAAACACTATTAGGGATATGCCTACTCAAGATGTAGATCATTTAAAGGGATCCACCAAAGCACATCTAAAACATTTGTCAACTCTGGGCTTATACCAGTGTTATCCTTTGGGAGTTCAAAATATCCTTCATCATTATATACATCCATAACAAAAGATAACTCACACTAATTTTTTTTATTGGACTCATGTTCAAGGAAGTAATCCTACCTATACAATTACCCAGAGGGTATATCTTTATCAAATAAGGCACAAGTGGGAAGGTCTTCATTACCCACTTTTTTTTTTTGTTGTTCTTCTAATTCCTACATAGGTTCCTTGCCCTTTCAAGATTTACTCTTTAGATCTATAAATTTGGAGCTCTTTTCTTGTTGTTCACTAGTACCAGTGTAAAGGTCCTCTATACTAGGAGCTTCCCCTCTTCCTATTTATTCCCCAAAATGCTTTGGACTTTAATTGTCTATTTATTGCTCCTCAATAGAAAGTTATTCTTTTTTAGGATCACGGGTGGGATCCTTATCAGAATATGCTTCACTTGGTTCAGGAATCACTATTATGGGTGCCCTTATTAGTGAATAGGCTTTCCTTTATCATTTAGGGGAACCCTTGGGTTATTCCTATACCATGCTAGAAATTGTGGCCTTAGGTCTTGGCATTTTACCCTTAATTTACACCATTTATTTTGCATGAGTTTCTAGTTAAGGGGGGAGAGGTTCATTCTCTACCTCTCAGCTTTATGATGTTTTACACTATGGACAAAACATATAATAAACCAACCAGATTTTTCCTTGCATGATTATTTTGAAAGGATTAATATCATTTTTACCTAATTCATGATGCTTTGCGTGTGCTTCCCTTCTTAGATATACATATATGTTTTAAAGAGTGTGAATCTCAATGCCAATATTTTTAACATCAATATTCACTAGGCATGCATCGATAATATAATTAATAGAATCCATGAAATATTTGGTAGTGAAAACATAAGGTAACTTGAGCTAGACTGACAAGTTATCAATTCTCTCTATCCATATCCATAAGATAAAATAATGTTATTTACTAGTAAACTCAACATAGGTTCCCAATTGTGCAATCAAATCTTTTGTGTCGTCAATTCCTAAAATCTTCACTCGTGCCCTTAAAATAACCGTTCATATTCACCTTGTAGAAGGGTGTGATGGTTCCATAATAGGTGAATTATTTATAATAATCGATGGGGAACTTATGATATAGAATATATACCCACTTCAATTCTTTACCAAAATACTCTAAGACACCAATCTCATCAAAAACAAGTAAAAGTAAAATTATTTCATAAGGAAACTTGAAATTATACAGTTGATGCACCTTATAAACATCTTCATTTTTTTCAAAAAATTATTGGGAATAATTTCACTTGGTTCCCTTGAACATTTGGCTTGCAACATAGAGGTGGGTCATATCGACTTATCCATGCTCCTAGCTTGGTCATGGTCAATAGCACAACTCTCCAAATGGCTGGATCTAAAAGATTTGTAATATACATGGTGTTTCCTTCTTTCTTGTACTATAGTTCTATCACTATCCTTTCAATCATATCATGATCATTAAGATTCACATTGGCATTAGTCCCTGAATAGCGTAACCCTATTACTTTGTTGATCCATTGAGTGATAATCATCATTTTTTGCCCTATAAAGTAAATATGATCTTCATGGATGCATGAAATCAAGAACTAAATCACCTCATGTGGTTTTTCAATGTATGTTAGTTGTAAATTTTAGACCACATCATCATTCTCTATCAAATTGTAAAATTTGAGATCATAAGTGACCTAATTTCTTATGTTTTATTACTTAACCTGATAGTACCACTACAAGTCACCCTTGTTACTAGATTGGTGATGATTGTAGTCAAGGACCTAACAAGTGGAAACCTTAGATTCCAAATTATCTACATGCAAAATTGTGTTAAGGTACTACATTTCTTCAATCAAAATTAGAGGTGGAGGTAATGGTGTGGCTACCTTCTTCACTATGCATGCCATCTTTGGTGTCTTTCTAATAGATGTTTCTTCCATTAATTTTTTCAAAGGTTCACCTTGCATGATGGATACACCAAAACTTTCTTCCTAGTTGAAAATATGACTCCCTTCATTTTTTCCCTCATCCTACTATACTTCATGAATAACTAGTAATGGGTCTCTTCTCCTACTTTTATGATTTGGCTACATCACCAACTAGGGTCCCTAAAGGTTAATTTATAGTTGGAAAATTCTCCCAAATGAATACATTTTTCTAACCTATTTTAAAATCTAAAATACTTTTCTCTTCCTATTTTATCCTCCTCTAATGGTAGACGTAATATCTGCAACTTTAAACTCTCTTCTACATGCTCCTGTAGTTACATTTCCTCTCCTCTTTTCTTGAATATACTTCATCTCAACCTCTGATTCACTTTTTCCACTCAATATTAAATTATTATTTATGCTTTTCTAATATCTACAATTATTAAAATATTTTAACAGTAAAATGAAAATTAGAGGCCTTTAGGTCTTTTATAGATAGGAAAAAAAGTTACATTAACTACCCTACGTCGTCATCAATCACTTCAAACATTAATATTTCAAATAGAATGCCATGTCACCCATTTGACATGATTTAAATTTATTCCATTATGTCATCAATAAATTAATGTCCTATCCTTCCTTTGAAAGTTGTTGTGCCTTTCTCATAATGCATGTCAATTATAAAAATTCAAATTTCCATTTCTATTCATGGGAACTATCTTTTCCATTTTAACCATTTTTATGACATTATTTCCTTTGCCCTTTGGTCGCATATTATTTGGTCAAATGCTACCTCTTTTGCACCTTTGTTACATGCTACCTCTTTCACACCTCTATCATGCATTGCCTCTTGCATACCTCATGCCACCTCTTGTGTTCCTCCTTGTCATGTAAGATTTTCTTTAATCACACATGATTCCTCCCAACCTTTTTTATTCATTTTAGCTTAATTATATTAGCCATATTCAAAATTACTCTACATGAAAATATGTACATGGTTTGACATGACATAACTAAATGAGATCCATCTGTCAATAAAGTAATAAATGGTAGAGCTTTGAATACAAAAGAGCACCAAATGTTGCTAAAAACAACCTAACAAAAGTCATAAAACTAATGCCATGCTTATTTTAAAATAAAAACCATGTTCTAAAGTAAACTATTAGAGTATGCCTTATTGATTGAATTTTAATGATTTACATGGATTGGTAGGGCAAGAGCTAACTACCTTTAAAATGGATTGGAAGGATTTTGACATCTAATATTTTTAACTTGTAAGCACCTATTGGATGGATATCATGAATGATAAAAGGACTATTCCACCAAATCCATAGTTTATCTGTATGGTATGCAAACTCAAAATCATAGACAAATACATGCATACCAGGATGAAAAAACTTTGTTTTGATATGTCATTCATACTAGGATTTTTATTTTTGATTCTCAAGCCCTTAAATCTAGTGTGAAAGAATGCACACTTCAGCTAACAAATGTAAAGAATTCAATCAATCTTTTAGGGATTCTTATTCATCTAATATTCTAATGTACATAATATGTAAGGAAGGTCTCCATTACTAAAATTATTCTAGTGCCAAAGACAAGGTAAAAAGGAGTACTCTTGTTCAACCTTTTATATGTGGTCTGATAATCCCATAAGATTACTAATAGAAAATTATATTAATCAATGTGACCAATATAGCAACTCTTGGTCAGTATATTACCAAGGACCTTATTGAATTATTTAGCTATTCCATTAGCTTGAGGGTGGTATGGCATGGTATTATGGTGCATAATCATGAATTTATGTAGGAGGATGTGCATTATTGTATTGATAAAGTGAGTTTCATAATTACTAGTGAGATTTAATAGGCATAAATATCATGTGATGATATGTTCCAATAGAAATTTAATAGTGGTAGTAGCGATGCATTGCTTTGTGGGAATTATTTTAGTCCAATGTGTAAGATGGGTATTAATGATATAGCGCATGCTAATCCATGTTGTAATAGGTTGAATGGGACCAACAAAATCAATAACCCATTTTTCAAATGGTTAATGAGAAAACACCTAGATGAAAGAGCATGGCATCCATTTGGTTTGGTTTCCATACATGTTGATAGATATCACATTGGTGCACATAGGCTTTGACATCCTTGAATAGTGTGGGCCACCATAACCCATCTATCAAAACCTTTCTTATTGTCACATCACCAACATAATGTCCTCTTACAACACCCTCATAAACTTCTTGAAGGACTTCAGCACACTCATGTTGTATTCTGCACCTTTTTAAAACCTTATCACATTTTATCTTGTAAAGGTCTCCTCTAATAAGCTAGAAGGGGGAAATGAAAATACACAGTTACTTCTTCTCTTGGGTCCTTAGGTGGTCTAGAGTTGAGCCTGTTGTAATAAAAACAAAAATTTCCCCCAATTCTTTAGGCACATGCATAACTTAAAAGAGTTTCACATATGGTGAATCATATTCTATTGCATGTGTTGGTTCACTAGATTGAATGTATGAGAGGTGGTCTAGCCCAAAATTAATTTTACTTAGTTTCATGACCATAGAGAACTGGAACTCCTAAAAGATGACAATTCATTGAAAAATTATCCATACAACACAAGATTATTAATATAATACTTGAGTCCTTCATGATTTTAATATAAGATAAACAAAGTGGCCAACAAGTACTGGTGAAACTTATAGAGCACATAAACCATGGACAAGGCTTCACAGTCTATCATAGAATATTTTCATTCAATTTGTGTGAGCTTCTAACTAGAAATATAGATGGGATGATGAAGGTTTAATTCATGATTTTGTGCAAGGATGACACCTACTAACATGCCTAAAGAATCAACATGAATATGAAATGGTTGAGTTTAGTCTAAGTACTAGAGAATGGGTGCAGTCACCAATTTTTCCTTCAGAGCATCAAATGTTTATTAGTCCATAAGAATAGGCCATTTTATTTAATTATTTATTCCATTAGATTTTTTATGTTACCATAACCCTAAATGAACTTATAATAATACCCCATGTGACCTAAAAAGGTGTAGACCTCACACTGAGTGGTTGGAGCTGGCAATTAGAAAATGAATACAATCTTAGCAGGATCCACCAATAGTCCATCCTAATATATGATGTGTCCCAATAAGATACAAAATGGTATGGCAAATATGTAATTCTTAAGATTCAATGTAATTACAGTTAATAGTAGTGTTCAATCATTAGTCAAACATTATCACAGTGATCACATACTAAACCATACACGGTCTAGTCATTAAGGACCCTTGAAGGATATTATGGATGAAATTATTGAAGGATTACACTATGATTAATGAGAACACTCTTGTTGTATTTTATAGTCCAAAAGGCATAATATTATATGCAAAAAAATCCATTCAGTTGTAAAGGTTGTTTTTGTCTTGTCTTCTTCAATAATTATACTTGGTGATAGCCAAAAAAGGCAATAGTAAAAGTGTAGATCTCACAACCAATAACAACTTTAAAAATTTACTCTAGGAATGTAATTAGTAAAGGTTCAGTTATGCATACAACATCAAGTTCACTGTAATCCACATAGTTACAAATGTGACCATATTTCTTGATGTTTATCACCATAAGACTAACCCATTTAGATTCATCTATGAGAGTAATAACTCCAACTTAACATACTATCAATTATTATTTAACTCTAACATGTAGATTAGGGTTCATCAAATATGTTTATTACTCACCATTCAAGTGCCTTCAATAAACTCTATATGCATCTTGCCTAATTATATATGCACTCCATTCATTTCTATGTAGTTACATGGAAAATTGCCTTGATATTCCTATAAGAGTTCAAATATTTTGGTTAACTCAACATTAGACCATTAATTACCCATAATGAGCATTTTAGGTGCATCTTCCATCCCAATATTATGTTGAACTATTTGGATTGGTGTAGACTATGGTTTCCATTCAGAAAAATGTAATATCCTTGACATCATATGACTTTTAATTTGTATGTAGGTGTAAGTGGTCAAAAGTTGGTTATGATAGATCAAAGTTGGTACCTTCATTAACTTGGTAAATGACCTTTTGCTTTCCCTTTCATATTTATTCCTGATAGGCATGTTTATATTTAAATTTAGAATCCAACATATTCAAGGAAAGAGTAATGGGTTCTTAAAATATGACCAAATTGTCCTCAAGTATGCTATGCATGTGTTGTATGTGATCTTCAACTAGTGCACAATATTGTACAACTACTTGATGGATTGTTTGAAAGGAAAAATGTAAATCTATTCATGGAGAATAAAATGAAAAAAAATTAAGTAGGCTATGTGTGATGTGCTACCAGGTATTTGTTTCCCTATGGTTTTCTTGATGGATGTACCACATCCTATCCCAAGCATGTAAAGTACCACAAAAGGCATCAATCCATAAATATTATGGTAAAAAAATTTCTTCAGAATTAAAAAGTCTTTCATAGAATATTATATGGTCTTTTAGATAATCAATTCTAGTAAAACTTAGGGTGGCATGAATGCACTTATCATGATGGAAGTGATAGTGTAAGGTGGTGTGTACTTGTTCCCATGTGTAACATTAGTATCAATAAGTAGACCTCCATTGAAAAAATATTCCTTAAAATAAAAAATTGAGCATGCAAAAAAATTCATCCTCTTTAACATAATAATATTCCAACTACTACAAACATTCCTTGACCTCAATTTGACCATAGAACCTAGTTGCATAGTTCAACCTCAAGGGTTGTAGACCAATGACTCAAACATTCTTGTGGTACTGGGATAGCTTGGGGTAGGAACTTAGGTGGCTATCATGGATGCCACACACACATCTTATAAGATCATTTTTGACTTAAATCCATTGGTTATAATTAATATTGGTAGTGTCTAAAATGGAATACATGTCTTCCTATTTTAATATGCCATTAAGGGTAGGATCCACATGTTCATTTCCTTGGGCATTGATATTATAAATTGTGTTCAAATACTCATCAAAATTGATAGTTTCCATAAAGGGAGGTCCTTGGTCATTATTTATAGGAAGAACCATGTGTTGATTATCATTCTTAAAGTTGATATAACACTCTTTTAAACACAATTTATCATTGCTAACATGTAACCAAGGTCTACCCAAGAGATTAGGGAAGTCATAAATTTCAACAAGCTCGATCACTTCAAAATAACACTTTAACATGACACCCAAGATGTTGATAGTGGCATATTTAATAATGCCTATGGTTAGTGTGAAAGTCTTATTGGCCATGAATAAAACATGTGGTGAAGGATGCAAAGTGGGGCTCCCCATCTTTTACTAGACATATTCTTTTAGAAAATTAACTTTTGTGTCAATGTTTACCAGAATATTATGGATCATCCAACCATCAAAGGATGCATTTACATGGACCTCTTTGTCACATTATGGATTTGGTTGGATATGAGTATCTTTTCATTATGCATGGTTTAAATAATGATTCTCTAAAGACTTTTTCATCTATTATCGTAACCAATTCTTTAGTAGGAGGCTAATGTCCTCACTAAGGAATAGCTTATATAGCTCTCAAAATTCATTATGTCATGATTCTATGGGTACCATAACTTTTTGTATTTTGGAATGTATGATAGCATCCTTAACTTTAAATAACTCAATTTCACCTTATAGATCTCATACCAAGGCCATTATTTCATGAAAATATTCTTTTTGGCATTCAACATCTATATATAATTGTGCACAAGGTTCTTCACACTAATCCCTTTCATTAGGTGGATTTGAAATAGGTTAGAAATGAATGCCACTTTAAGTAGTGATATTGACCTTGGATCTTTCTATTGAAGTGGTAGGGCGTGGTCTCCACAAATCATTTGAATTTTTTTCAACATGTATCATTCTAGCACCCTTCTTATTATGTTCTTTTGTAATATCATCATACAAGTCTGGACATTCTTCTAGTTGATTCTAATTTTTACAAAATACAAAAATTAGATAGACCATGAAATCACATTGTTGGTGGCCCAATGATCCTCAATTGTAACATGTACTAGGTATAAAGAGACCACCTCCTCATCTATTACCATGCACTTGAGCTCTGAATAATCTACTCCTACCAATCTCCTATGTGTTAGATATAAAAGCTTGGCACATACCTCATGTATGTACTTCATGAATTTCATTGATGACCCAACAATAATTATTATCATGGGTATATGCATCACATATTTAATATTATAGTAACACTTTCACTTGGGTGGAACATTGAAGCAAAGGATAACTCTTACATCATGGTCTTCTCTAAATATTTCATAGGACTATTTCAATATAGCAGGAACTTTCCTTCTTTGATAATTGTTCATGTTATGACCCTCCACTTCATTTCAAATGTCATGAGAATTATTGACCATAATCTTCTCTAACTGATAATCTATAATAGATATTTGAGCACCTATAAATGGGTTGATTCTCATGTCTAAACTTCCTATAGCTTTGGTGTGGAGGGAAGCTTCTAGTCCTTTGTGTAGATTAATAAAGGTATTGTGGGATAAGGATCACTAAAAAGGAAGTAATAACACTTATATAAACCATTGAGAATATTGTGTTGTATTGATTTCAAATGATAGTTTTGAAATAAGGGTTTGAAATTGAGCATCATATGCACACACACTCTCTATGATCTCTTCCTTAATATCTTTTAAAGTAACAATACTTTGTTGTTAAAACTTAGGAATGTAAAATTCTTGAAGAAAAGCATACTTCAATAGCTCATAATTTACAACAACTTGTTGAGGATCAAACTTTCTATACCATTTGTGTGTGTGATCCAATAGGGTAGTGGAAATTTGAGTTACTTTTTACTCAATAGAGACTATGCCCAACACCTACAAAATGAGTTCACACTTGTGAACATGTTCAGCTACATTCTCAAAACCATAATATTTAGGGAGATGAAGTTTCATCTCATAGTATACTATAGGTACAATGGGTGGTTGTAATGGACCCTGTGGTGGCACTCCTCTAGTTCCTAATGAACCTTATGGTAGAGGTCCACCAATTCCTCATGAGATATCTCTAGAGCCTCTTGTAACTCTAGTAGAACCACCATCATAACTACCTCCCATACCTCTTGTAGTAATAGGAGCACTTAAAATATTAGTGATAACGGAGGTTTATTAGTTATTATTGGGCCTATATTTTGACCACTACTTATATTCAGTTCACGTGGCATTCTAAGGTGATCCATGTGTCTTAACTACACTTAAAAGGTAAAGGTTAATGGTAAATGTATATTTTAAATTTGTACTCCTAGATTTTTCTTCTACATACTGAGCTTCAAATTCCACACTATTCGTGTCCCAATTTATTAAAAGATTTTTTTCAAAATCAGATGCATAAGCATGTGCAATGGTGGGGAATTGGGCCTATTTGGATTGGTTTCTCTTAGCAAAAATATTTTTCCTACTTATGTCACATGTTCATGTTCTAATTAAGGGCACATGTTTATGGTTATGGAGTACTCACAATACCTTTCTACCTTCCTGTAAATTATTGTGGCACTTGCATTATCCTCCCATTTTCCCTTAGGATCATTACCTCTCATGGCCTTACATGTGGCCTCATAATAATTACACTTTCATAGTTATTGTTGACTAACTTCCATATTGAACTACTAATCCCATACCAATGTATACCTCTCCATTCGCCCACTAGTTGTGTTACTCATGAGTGAGAAAGTTTAGCTATCTATGGGGAAGTTCTCATGTCTAGAATCAACCATAAATTTCTTAATTTCTAAGGGTAATTATCTTATATATCTTTCACATAGTTCCCTCATGAAATTGAATTGTGCTTTTTCCAAACAATAATATATAGAGACACCATATTCTAATATATATCTATTTAGTGTTCTTTTCCACTAGATTTCTACCACATGTTTCTAAGTAATTTTCAACTTTGCCAAGGCTGTTTGTCACTTTACCAACCAAGAAGCTTTCCATTCATAATATCTTGATGGGGATTGCACATATGCTGAAATCCAAGGATGCAAGTGAATGGTAATTATAAAAATAAGGTTTCCTATATAGAATTTTATAGATGCTACTTTACCCATTTACACATAGAAACTCCTAGTCTAATATTGAAGTGTGAAGTTCTCTTATATTGTTCTAATCTAAATCTCAAGTGTAATGCGTCCCAAAAATAGTAAAAGAGTTTAAGCCAGGATCACTAGATCAATGAATTGCAGATGATGGAGTGATCTCATGAGTCAAGTAAGTGCATATCACAATGAAGTTTCTAATGAATGAAATAAAGCAAAAATAAATACCATACAAGGAATCAGATAAAATGAAATATTCTGTATCATGTTGAATGAAGAATACAAAGAGAGAGAGGTGTATATATAGGTTGGAGAGGGAAAGATACCACACATTCTAGTGAATGTGGTACTAATCTTTCTAGGTGACCAACATGACCTCTAGATCCCTAAGCAATATAATACAAATATATAGCCAAAACCTAGTGGGAAAAAGGCCTACACCAACAGCATCCCCCAATAAGCATAACTTAGGTAAGAAATGATACAAAAATTAGGTCTTGACACCAGAGCCTGATGAGGTACCCATGTATAATGCAATCTCTCACAAAGTAGAGAAATGGAGAAAACCCATAGGAAAACTCCCCCCAAAAAGAGAGACAAAGAAGAAGTGAAGAGGTTATAAGGCCCCCCTGAAGACGATGAAGCTACCAAAGTGGACCACACTCCAAAAATAAATTTTAGATGAATGAACTTACTCTCAATGAAGGGTTTGGTGAAGATATCAATAACCTACTATGAAGAATATAAAAATACTAATTTGAGGACCTACTCATGAATAAGATCCTAAATTAAGTGCATGTGAATATCGATGTGTTTAGTCTTTTGATGAAGGACCAAAATCCTAAAAATTTGAATGGTGTTTTTGTTGTCACAAAATATGATTGTAGGTCCCCTGATCTAGATACCAAGCTTAGAAATAATTTCTTGAAGCTAAATATCCCCATTAGTTATGTTAACAACTCCCTAGTACTCTGCCTCTATGAAAGATAGAGCAATATCATTCTATTTCTTGTTCAACCAATTGATGAGGCCAGAACCTAATGAGAAATTATAACCTCAAGTGGACTTATAACTCCTAGTGTTGTCAACCTAATTTGATTCTATATAGTTAACCAAATATAAACCTAAATCAACCCTATAGTGTATCTCATACCTATGTGAACCCTAAATTTAGTGAAATATCTTCTTAATTACTTTCTAGTGTAGCTCATGGGGCTCTTGCATAAATCTCAAAACAATGCCAAAAATATAAGAGATGTCTAATCTAGTGTGAGTCAAGTAAATGAGGCTACTAATAAGTTGTTGACACAAGGTAGAATAAACTAATACAGTGAAATAATTTACCTTAATCTTGACTCTAGATAGGAATGGAGTCAGAGATGGATTATAGTCAGCCACATGAAATCATGCCCTCAAAATAATGCCAATAGTATAAGATATGTCTGGTCTAGTGTGAGTCAAGTAAATGAGGCTGCCAAAAATTTGTTGATACAAGGTAGCATCAAATCATGTAGTGGGACAATCTACCTCAAGCTTGAATCCAAATAAGAATGGAGTTGGAGATGGCTTACTATTAGCCATATGAAACTATGCCAATCTATCAAGAGAGTATTTGGGCTGTGAAATTGAAATCCTTGAATATGTCTAAGCGATCTTAATCCTAAGGAAGTAGTATAGTAGGCTCCCAAGTCAGTCATGTTGAATATGTCTTGAAGAGTTCTATTCACTAGTAAGATAGTTGAATAAAAACTCCTTGTGATCAAAAGGTCGTCAACATATAAAAATAGTATCAATAATAAATCATCCTATCACAAGTACACAATTAGGTCTAAGTGGCATCTAGTTGAACTTGAAGTAAGAAGGAAGGAATCCATTTTGTCATACAAAGCTTGAGTATTTGAGGCCATAAATAGATTTCCTAAATTTACACACTAAAGAAGAATCTCAAGCAAAACTAGGTGGTTATTCCATGTAGATCTCCTCCGTAAGGTCTCCATGAAGAAATGCACTCTTCACATCCATCTGATATACATTGCATCCATTTGTTGTGGATATAAAAAGTATGAGTTTGATTTAAGTCATCTTGGCCATAGGTATAAAGGTTTATGAGTAGTCGATGATAGCAACCTATCAAAATCCCTCAACTACCAACCTAGCCTTGTACTTGTCAATAGACCCATCTACAACATACTTGGTCTGATATATCTAGCAATATCAAACCATCTTCCTTTCCTTAGGAAGAGAAGTCAAATCATAAGTATGACTACTAATCAACGAATCATATTCCTCATCCATGGCTCTATCCCACTCAGGTATGCTTGAATCCTCTTTGAAAGTCTATGGATTTGATGTGGAATCAAAAAATGCATGTGGCAATCTAAAAGCCTACCTAAGTATGCCTATCATCATTTAGATCCCTTTCCCAAGTGTCTACACTCTCAAGTGTTTGCCGAGATTAAAAATGGCCTGAACTGGGAGAGTGAGGTGTTGAATCCGCATCCTCTAATGCATGTCTAAAATTGGATGAGGATGACTCCCCATCACTATGCTCACTGTCAAAACTAGAATAAGAAGAAGAATAACTAACCTCTACCTCAAGAACCTATTGTGAATGATCTAAATTCTTGAAATGCTCATCCAAACTGAGTGAAACTAATGTAGAAGGAGAAGTGTCAAGTAAAGAGTCATTGGGAATCTCTTAAAACCTAATACTCCTTTCGATGAACTACTAATGAGTCATAATATGAATAAGTCTATAACCATTGACCCCATTTAGATACCCAACAAAGATGTAAGGTTTGGATTGAACCTCTATAGACTTGCATTTATTTTTGGGAATATGTGCCATCATTAATGATCTGAAAACCCTAAAATGTTGCACCTCCAATTTCATATTATGCCAAGTTTCATAAAGGATGATTCCCTTTAAATATTTATGAGGAACTTGGTTCTAAATATAACATGCACAATTGATGGCTTTTATCTAGAACTATGGAGCTAATGATCTAGAGTGAATCATACGGTTGGCTATCTCCTTCAAGGACCAATTTTTGTGCTCTAGTATACCATTATGCTAAGGATTTTATGGTACTATCCATTAAATATCAATCCTCTTGGTGGTACAAAATTGCTCAAATCTATGGTTGATGTACTCCCTTGATTGTTTGTTCAAAGAATTTTGTTGAACATTCTAAATTGCTTCTCAACTAGAGCCTTGACGTCTCAAAAATTATTGAAAACTTTAGATTATATCTAAGAGATTAGACCCATGTGTATCTCAAAAATTCATCAATGAAGCTGAGGAAGTATCTAACCTTAGTAAAATAAGGATGGGTAAATTGGCCCATGACATCACTATGAATCAACTCAAGAGGTACTAAAGCTCTTTTAGCTTTGCCTTTATCAAATTTTTCTTTGGGGAATTTCCCAAGGACACAAACCTTAAAAAATACCTTAGATAATTTAACTATAGGAAATCCTATAGCCATATCTTGTTGACTTAGCTGCTCAAGATAGCAATAGTTAAGGTGATTATCTAGCTCATACCATAGTTTGCTCGCTCAATCTGATGGGTAAGTAATGTCGTAGGTGGAAAATTTAGAGTAAAATGAGAGAAGGTGTATATCCTAGAATGGTGATTACCCTTTTCCAATGAAACTATAGAGTCACTATGTAGCTCTTTTATCTCCACTAAATCTAGTGTGAACTCAACTCTCATGCCCTACCTTATGTGAGTAATTTGATATACTAAAATAAGATTAGTTGATAGTGAAGGTACCCTTAGAGAATTTGTGAATATCCCACCTTCAACTTCAATAATCCCTCTTATTACAACTTCTACTAGAGTGTCATCACCCAAGTGATAGAGGACACACTATTGGGCTCTAAGTCAAGAAACTCAACCTATGACAAACCCATATGGTGTGAAGCTTTACCCTTATGTTTATCCTTCCTTTTTTCCTTTGCCTTAGAATATTTGTTATTTAATGATGAATATTTGATAGAATCAAGGACCCATACATTGTTTTTCTCTAAAAGATGTGTAAGGTGGTATATCTATTTCTTCATACACTTGTGCTCATCATGCCCATTCTTCTTTCAATAGGAGCACTAAATCTTTTCCTTCTTAGGTTTTCTTTTAAAGGAGGTTTCAGTGCTAATTTTTGTAGTGGTTTTTTTATTTATTCTTCTCAAGATACATACTCTTCTATTTATTATCCTTGTTAGTAGAGGCTTTCTATTTTCCATTCCCAATAATGAGGGCTGAAGGTTAGGAAGACTTGAGGGTTCCCATTTGGATTAATTTATCATGTTCCTTATTTAAGTCTAAAATAAATTCATCTAAGGATGGCATTGGCAAGTTATCTCCCATGATAATAAATTCATCTAAGGTAGAAACAAATACAGAGTAATTAGGTCCTAATTTTACAAGCACAAAAAGAACTAACTTCTTATCTTTCTTCTTGGTTCCACACTTTTTTAACTACAGTCTAAGTGACTTAATATTGGTGAATAAGTCCTCCAATATGTCAAAGTTGTTGGGGATCAAACTAATTAGCTTAATTTCAAGCTCATAACCCCTCATGGCATCAATTCTCTCAAATAGTTTTTCTAGGGTGTCTCATACTTATTTGGAAGATTTTGTCAACTTTATGTGAAATAAGAGTTTTGACAACACTAAAAGACATAATCTTCCAAAAGATTCATCACATATATTAAACTATTTTATCTTATATGCTTTAGCTTTGGGCTTAACTTTTACCCCCATAGTTATGTGAAACAACCATTTACTTCTAAGAACAATTATAATTTAACTTTTCCATTCCTAGTAGTTGAAGGGTGTGAGTGCATTAACAATGCTAAGATCCATTATAAAATTAATATTAATGTGTTTTTTATTATTTTTACAAAATTAAAATGTGTATAAAATGAGAGAATTTATAGAACACAATCATAACCACAATAAAACCCCCTTGAAACTATGTCAGGTACCACCTCATCCCCCATTCAGGCCCCCCCCCATCCCCCCCTCCCCCCGCCAAATTTGGCACTTTATAATTTAATGTATTCTACAATGAAAATGGTCTAGCTACATGGGAAATTTAAAATACACACTTTTACAAAATACAACTCACAATTTTGAACTACCATTTACAATATATTAACAAAACAAATTATCATCAATAGCTCATTTTTTATAAAAAATACATTAAATGATTAAAATACACTTGATGTTAAGGGGTTACCTATCCTTACAACCAATCATTAGAACCAGATCAAAATGTAGAATGTAAAGGTTTTTATTGTGAGGGGGAATTAGCCTCCTACTAACTTGGGCCTCACCCTTCATCTTCATCAAGTGGAGATACAAGGCTTAAAAAACTAAAAAATTACTAACTTTTAAATATTTGCAAATGACGTGCTTTTCAACACACTAAATGATGTTGTATAAAGTTCATAATGTCATTAATATCAAAAAATATGTGAATATCAAATACCAATGTGAGATAGAGGCTAGGCATGGGCCCACTAAGGAAGAAAGGTGTCAAGATGGGATGCCAAGATTAGATTTCCACTTCAAGATCTCCCATGTTGTAGTTTAGAAATCCAGACTTCTTTAAAAAAAAAGGACGCCAACCAATAGAGTATGATAACAAAGGATCCAATGCCTTTCTCTCCTACTCTAATGCCTCTCTCTCCTACTGCAATGCCTTAGTTACTCAAATTCCAATGCCTAGATTTTTTATTTTCCTCAAATGCCTTATTGGAAACCACAATGCCACCTTACTCAAATCAAATCTAATAGAGCTAACAAGAAAAGTGTAGATTTTTAAAAAAGATAATGTAGAAGAGAATTCCAACATGGTAGATCTACAAAATTACAATGCAGCTAGAAAGAGACAATGTAGAAAGGACTATAGAGAATAAAGTAGCCCCTAAAACACTCCACACAGACCTCCAACCAATGCTCTAAGAAAAAAAATGCAGATCTAGAAAAATAAGAAGTATTTATGCATCATTAGATAGTTATGATGCCTCAACTCAATTTACAAAAAAAGGATAAATTACTAGTTTTTGATCAAAATGCCTCTATAAAAAAGGATGCCAATCAATGAGGTGGATGATGCTAAACTAAGAAAAAAATATCTCTAATCAAAATTCCTTAGCTCCTCTAATGCAAATAATATCAGAATGGATAATGCCTCCTTTGAAGATTAAGATGCCATACAACTAGATAGTAGATTAAATCTCATTTTTATATGTAGATCTTGTTAAAAGAGGAATTGATTAACAAACTAGATTTGATTTCTACAATTCCACAAACAAAAGTGCTAATGGAAAAACAAATAAAGTTCTTAATGGAAAATTGAATAATACATCAGATTAAATCTCAATGCCAAGAAAGATAATGAATCCAATCTTCTCTTAGAAAATATGCAATAAAAATAGATCTTAGATATAAAACATTCTAAGCCCATATATGAAGCAAACAAGTAGACAAATTCAATGCCTAGCCTCTCTCTTTCACTACATCAAAACAATAAAAGAATCTTACAATTTTTTTTTGACAATCCTCAGATCTAGATCAGCTCTGACACCATAAAAGAGTTATATCTAGGATCACAAAATCAACAAATTACAGATGATGGAGTGATGTCATGAGCCAAGCAAGTGCATTTCACAATAAAGTTGCTAATGAATAAAATCAAGCATAGAGAAATACTATAAAGTGAATAAGAGTAAATTAAATACTCTATATTATGATGAATGAATAATACAAAGGGCGAGAGATGTATATACATTTTGGATATGGAAAGATACCACACATTCCAATGAATGTGTTACTAATATTTCTAGGTAACTAATATGACCTCTAAAGCCTTGAGCAGGCTAATACAACTATGTAGCTAAAAGCTAGTGAGAAAAAGGCGTACATCAGTAAACAAAACCAAAATGTTGGATTATTTTATCCTTAGTTTTTCTCAACTAATTATTATCCATGTGCCCAAAGTAAATAAGGAGGACAATGAGCTAGTATGCTGACATATCATGTGATTAGTGACATCACAGGCTCACCAAAGGAATGTAGCCTAGATCATTTCCTATCGATTGTATCATGCAGTGGTAGATAGACTTAAATTTCAACACTTAGTCACTTGGGTTAATTATATTAATTCATATTTAATACAAACATTCTATTAGAGTCAACCATTATATTCATCTCACACATTCCATGTACTTCTATTTAATACCATAGAAAATAGAACAACACTTTAGAGTTTGTATATAATGTATTGATTCCATTCATTTCATTTGAATAAGATTAAAAAGATATTTCAATGGCTCTCTCTCATTATTCTCTCTCTATCCATATACACACACAATCCAACCAATGCTTTCTAAACAAAGTTAAGAGGTATTTATACATAATCCAACCCCTCTTAGGTTACATCATTAATATAATATAGATGACAAGCTAGTGATTTTTTTAGAAAAAGAAGTCATGGTATGCCATTACAATTAAATCCTTTTAACTTGGGCTTAACAACCCCTATATACTCTCTTTATACTATGTATTTATGTTTGTGCTCCTACTCTCTCATGAACTGATACTAGATTTATGCTTGGTTAGTCTTTGATGCTTTCATGAATTGATTTATAATTATCTCCACTTTTTATGCCCTTGTCATAATCTTGTTATTTTATCTAAGCTCTACATCTTATGTTCCTCCTTGTTCTCTGTATCCTTTTCTTCTTCATCTCACTCTTCTATGACAAGGTCTTCTATGTCATTCTCTTCTAAAACTATTCTCTTTTGCATCGTTCTCTTCTACAATGTGCACTTCTACACTGTGTTCTTCTACATCCTTACTTTTGTTAAAGACCATATCCATAATGTATTGGCCAAATCCTTGATCATTGATTTAATAAATGACATTGCCTACTTTAGTGGTTGTTCTTTCTTAATTGTAAGATTTTGAACATGTTATTGCTCTTCATGCATTTCTTGTTTTGCTTTTGCCCACTCACTTTTGTATTTTACCTTATTCAAAATTACCTCCATATCTGAACACTCTGCCTCTACAACCATTGCCTTTATAATATATAAATACAAAATTTTTGGTCCAATTATTAAATCAAATCTTTAAAATAGGCTGGACAAAAATCTTGAGACATTTTGAGGTTATATGTTTCATTTTATCTAGTGGATGTGTTTCCATATGAAAAAGTGTTTTCAATTTGCAGTTCTATCACTAAAAGAAGAGGAGTCACTAATATAGTGATCAAAAAAGATAATGAAAATGCCTCTGAGACTGTACATATGAATTTCAGCTATGAAGAATGGGTTACAAAAATATTGTTTTAGCTACCTATGTTTTAGTTTGGTATGTATTCTAAATATATTATAATCAAATTCATATTAATTGTGTGTGTGTGTGTGTGTGTGTGTGTGTGTGTGTGTTATTTACTAAAAAATATTTTCTATTTTTAATTCACAAATTTATTATGAAGCTATTAGTTTTGTATCAAAACATACATAATATTCTCACAATAATGATGTTTATGAGAATCCCTTAATTGATTTATTTAAAAATATTTACCGTGGATTATTTAAAATTTAATAGACACTAAATTATATAACCATTTAAAATGAAAGCATAGATGCAAAATTTGAATACAATAACCACTAAGAAATCCACAAATATAAAATATATATTAAATAATATAGATAAGATAAAATTACCATTGTAATTTTTGAGCTTCAAGTTGATTCTTTAGATTACAATATTTTCAAAACATAAATATAATGCAAACAATGGAAATATCATTTTTTATAGACTCTTAGGTCTCTGCCTACTTTTATTGAATGGAAGACATTATGTTTCACTGACCTTCCACTTGTCTAGTGTTGTCTTTCAAGATTTATGATTATGTAAGATCCTTTGTTGTGTTATTGATATTGACAAGATTTATTTGTTCTTATTTAGAAACATCTCTTATTGAAATTAAGGTGGGGTCCACTTCAACATTATTTAAACAAAACATTATGATATAAGTTGTGCTCCCTAATGATTTTCTTCAAAGTATTATTTTGCTTATTCAATGTAACAAGTTTTTCCTTGAGTGAAATAGTCACAGTTAAATTTTTACATTCATTTTTTTAGATGTATGTCAAGGACAACAACTTAATTCTTTAAAAATTTATATTTCGACTAATAATGAACACAAAATAGTAATTAATTTAAAAAAATTAACTATGAAAAATAAGAAAAAGTAAAACTTACCACAACTTTTTCTTTTTCTACCTCTACAATTGCTGCAAGGCTTTTGTCTTTTACCCATTTATTGTAGTATGCTTGAGCTTATGAATTTAAATTTTCAATCCTATTTAACATTATATATAAAATATCATCATTAAATCTATTACTAAAATTAATAGCTCCATAAATACCCTAGTTGAATAAAACATCAGTTTTTGTAAGCTCATATTCAACCAATAAAAATAATTGATTATGTTATGAGTGGTTGTGAAAATGAACATTGATTTCCTAAATTAAAACTCTTGCTTGATACTCCCATAATTTTAAACCATCAAGTTTGTTGAAAATAACTTCATTAACAAAGGCCTTAGTATTATCATCCAATAAATTACTCAATGGAGAAAATGTAATTTGATCATCAAATTGTAGAATATCATCAATAAGAGTGTCTATGCTATGTGGAGAGGTGCATGTATAAGGTTATTGAAAATTCCTTAACACAATCAGTTTAGAACCATGTATCATTTCATGAGGATTAAAAAATTTCATTGGGGTCCTACTATCAATCCCAAAAAATCATCATCAATGTCAATTTGTTGAATAAATGTGGTTCCTATTGGACTAGGGAGAATACTAAGTGAAAATTTTACAAAATTAGATGTTTTTAAATGTAGACTACCATAACTCTATGCCAGAAATGATAAGAATTTACCTTTCCCCTTAGTTTCAGCATGAGGTGGTGGTGGTGCGGTGGAAAATTTATCCTTTGAGTGAGAGTTCGACCTATAAATTGAAGAAGATAGTCTCACATAAAAATGGTAAATAAAAATAAATTTAATATTAAATTAACATATACCAAAAAAAATCAAAAGTTTTAAATTTTTTACCTTGATATTTAACAACCATTGGATAATATTTTTGTAACTAAATTATAGAATTTATCAGTGAATGATGATGATTCTGACACTATAAATATAAAAGATTAAAAAATACAATAATAAAATTATAATTTTTGCTAATGAAATTATTAATAATGATAATGAATTTTTTCAAGAAGATATATTGGTAAAATGAGAGTAAGCTTGATTAAGTTATGGTGGAGGTGTAATCAAACTCATCATGCATTTTTATCTAATCAATGATTATGAAGATGATTTTGCATCCATGTTTGAGACTGATTCAATGGAAGCCTTATGGGTTGATAACCCAAATTGTTATTTTTATTTTGGTAATGGTTTGAGATAATTTATTTGTAAGAAATAAAGATAATATTATTAATATTAAAGAGATCATATAAACATTTTAAAATAATTATAGTGCATTACAACCTAACCTCTTGGTCTCCAATGGAGAGTAAATTGGTAACCATTTTTTCATGAAGAGTAGTTGGAGTATTTTTACCCTCCAATTGGGAAAAATGCCTCATTATATAGTTCAATAATAAAATTTGTACATGAAAATGTATGATTTTCACTTTGAAGTGCAAAATTCAAATCATCCTTAATTTTGTTAGACAAAAATGAACATCAACCAAATTGTTGACCACTAAGAGTGTGTAGGATATACAAAACAACACAGAATGGAATGTATGATGCTCTTACCTATAATATTAATCTAGATTTAAAATTTTCAATCATGGCAAGTAGAAAAGAATGTGTTATAAATTCAACTTTAAGCCCCAATTTTTTGTGATTGTGGATAGTTGTAAATAAAAAGATATTAATAGGGTATTATTAATAACCACTAACAAAAGTAAAACTAATATATAATATTGATGAATTATAATATTAAAACATCTCACCATCCATTTATACAATAGAATAAGACTCCAACTAATGTATGTCCACATCAGATTGTAATGCTTTCATAGTGACATGTTCACATTCTTGTAGGGTAGTCATGTTAGGCTATGAATGTCCTTAGGATTAATCCCAACAAAAAAATATGTAAGCCAATGATTATTTTAAATTTTTATTAAATAATGTTGAATATTGCCAATAAATAGCTTAGAAAATGATTATCTATGTCATATTGTGGCATGTAAACAATCCCCTATAAATTGTACTCTTTAATCCATTACTTATATATACCTTGTTGTTCTTCAAGAAGTTTGAGGATTAGCATGCGCATTAGATTTTTATAGTGTGTTTTAACATCTATGGATGAGCTCAAGGCATCCATGCTTGGGTCGGGGGGGGTGGGTGTGGACTATCACTAGAAGTTAGAGGCTAGAGGTTGGAGCACAAGAAGACTATGTGGAAAACTAAAAATAGAGTGGTGAGGTTGCATTATATAGGGAAAAATTGGTTCAAAATTAAATGTAGTAACATTAAATGAGGGGTAACATGTGAAAA
>JARHVA010001232.1:135000-152500 GCA_037957365.1 Torreya grandis
GGAGGATTATAAAGTGAGAGAGTATAAATACAAATGTTGTGGAAGGTATAATATATCAGATAAGTCAATGAGGAGTTGTGAAGCTAGGTTTATCGAAATTTTAAATTTTTTCTTTGTTCATATTGTCTCATTGTTTCCTAAGTATTAGTGGTTGTTTATAACATTGAATAATCATAAAGTGTTGTGAGAATGTAAAACAACTAGGTACAAGTTTAGATAGTGTACTAATTAATAAATCTATCTATAAAAGGTTAGCAGTGGTAGTAACTTATACATTTTGAGGATTACATACAAAGGGGAGTCAAAATACCTCAATCACTAGATTTTTTCTCATACCATATTTATCTAGGTCAATTCTTGTGTTTATCTTTTGTTTTGATGTTTCTTTCATGCTTATCTTTAAGTTTCAGATTTTGTACATTTCAATTCTAATACATTACATTTCTATTTTAGAAAATAAATTAATCTAGAATAGTCATTTTATCAATCACTTATTTAATTAAGAATATAGAATCCATGTTACTAAAATTTAATGTAGAATATCTACCCATTTTATGAATCATATAAAAATCCACTTTCTATTTATTTCTCTCACATAAAAAAATATTTAATATATAAAAATAATTTTTTTTGCAATTTTATTCCTCTTATTTATAACCTTTTAAAATCATAAAACATTTTTAATAAATATTTAAAATATTTTAATAAATAAATCAACATATTTTTTAAGATATAAACAATATGTCTATATACCTTAATCATTTGTCATTAATATCATAGACATATGCTTGTTTAATATCCTTAAATAAAAATTTGTGCAAGAGATTAAAAAAATAATATGCTAGATTTTGAACATGCATTTACCTTAAGGTCAATACACTCATTATTTCACATAAATTGAGAAATACATACATACACAATTTGTAGAGCTCAAAGAGAATTCACATAATAATTTATTAGCATGTAATAGAATTCTTATATAAGGAATGTAAAATATTTGTTAAAATTGTGATCTAGTTGATTAAGATGTGTGTCATTATTATATTAAAAAATATGGATCACATTATTTATAAATATATTAAAAAAATATTGCGAATAAATAATTTATAATAATAAAAATGATTTTCAAAGTAAAATGATGTTCAATATTAAAAAAATGAACTGAAATGTAAAGAAACTTTTTTCTTTCAAAAATGAAATGTTATTAAGTAGATTGTAATTTAAGAGTGAAGATAATAATGTAAAAAGTGTTATTTAACTATCTACTAAAATATAAATTTCAAAAAATAATAAAAATAAATAAGATCAAAATTATATTTTAAATAAATTTAGTAGAATAGATATCCTTCTTCTTATTACTTAACATTAAATAGAAAAAAATATTTTATAGACTTACTTTATATAAAAACAAAATTTTCAATAAATCTTTAAAATAAATAAATTATTTTATAGCACTAACAACGTGGACGTAACTGTTCTTTGGCTGCTACTCGTTTGTGTCCCTTTTCCTTCAAAATTTACCTTTACAATATGGTTTACATTCATCCAAAAAGAATATACTTGTGCGAAAATAATATTCATTAGTAGTATGGAGATTCTAGGGTGTGCGTAATAACCTGACTAGTGCACATGTGCACAATATTTCATCAAAAATTTATAAGGCGCATAAAAACAATTACATGTACATGAATTGCCGTAGAATTATTTTTATTAAGAGGTGCAAATAGACAAAGAAATGTCCAAAAACAGTTTTTATTAAAAGGTGCATATAGTCAAAAGAGACACTCAAAGAAAGTTTAGTTTAAATTTTAATTTAATATAACAGTATATGTAAAACAAAATTTAAAAAAAAAAATTGAAATTATATTACAATTAAATTTTTAATTAAAATATGTAATTTATTTATTGGAGTTTTTGGAGAAATATTTCGATTATAATTTATTTGTACATTGTTAGAAGTTAAAAGTGATTCGAAATAATTAAAAGTAGTCTTGATATAAATTTTAGAGTCTTTTATAAGATAATCTCTCTCTTCCTTTCAATATTAATGTCATTTTTATATTTAATATTGATATTGAGTATAATATATAAATTTTAATTATAACAAACCCTTTCAAATTTTAATAAAGACTTGAAATATTTTATATGTATATGTATATATGTTTTGATACATATAAATTATTTGTTTATACATATAAATAATAATGCAAATTTTTTATTTTATACCCAAAAAAAAATTAATAATAATAAATTACCTTTAAAATAATTAAAATTAATAATATCTACTCAAATATATAAACATGTGAATATAAATTTTATTTAAAACTAAAAATAATAATATTTTCTTTTTAACATACATCCCCCAATCGTGTTGAGCTACCTTATCAGAACTAACTTTTCTGTATATTCTCCAATACTCTATCATAATACCTTTACGAAATATCAACATACCAAAAACACATTCACACAACTAACATTAAGTATCAAAAAACACTAGAAATGCCAAAACCTTTCATATTTCCATTTATATTATACCCAAAAAAAAAAAAAAAAATCAAATCATAATTTTCAGAAACTAAATCACATTACACATACTCTTATGTAATGGTCCCAAATCTTATCAGTTCAAAATATTTAAATTCAAAACAGTTATATATGAAAATAATAGATATATAATTTTATGTTTTTCCTACATTATTTAAGGAAATGGGTTATATGAGAGGTGAAAGGAAGCAGAAAATGGAAGTGGCTTTGCACCCACACCACTCTATTCTCATGTTTTCATTCTTTCATTTACCTTTTCCATGGGTGGACATCGGTGTGCCCATCTCATATATTTTTTTCTCATATATTTTTTTTTTGTATGAGGTCTTTTTTAGACTGGTTTTTCAATGGTGACGGTCCATCTCATAAAGCAAATTAGATATAATTCATGTGGTTTGAGCACATCTTCACACACTGTTTTGTAGTAATTGAAAGTCTTTTTGAAAAAAAATACACATTTTATGTGGCACAACGTAAACACCTGATCCTAAAATGTCATGAGTTTGTTAGAAATTCCTCTGCATAAAGAATTCTTGTTAAATTAGGACTCCTCCCACACACCACAGTGTAATTTGGGGTAAAAGGCAAAATGCATTTCCTTTAGTATTTTTGCCTGCTATAATGGAGTCACATCATTGCGCATATCTTTAAATTATTTTATTATATCCGATTTTAGGTTAGAAATACATTTTACAATAGAAACCATGTTTGTTCAGGTACCCAAATATCTATATAATCAATGATTCCAACTCTCTTCTCTGGAAAGCAATGTACTCACTGTAAGATCTTGACCCAAATATTCATAGAGTGCAAGGAATGGAAACTGGGTTTCATCAAGCATAATTTGATAAATGTTACTGTCTTGTTGTTTCGGTGAAGACGGCCACAATGAATTATCAAATGCCAGCAACTCTTCATTTGAAAAATTGGCAGGGGCATCCCCATTTACACACAAGTGTTTAGGAAACTCCCCCGGCCCGACCTCAATTTCATTCACCAGTGTTCTGCCCATCCAAACTGCATTTCCCCAGTCATTATTACCTTTGCCATTATCATTTGTGGTCTTCAAGTCCATATCTAGTGCTATCTGGCTGTTGCAAGGGTATCCTAAGCCTGACCCACATTCAAGATCAACCGGAGTAATCTCAATGCTGTCTACAATGCTTAAATCGATATCTTCAAATTGATGTGAAAAGTTTAAGGACGGAAATGCAGAGGTTACAGTAGTAGATTTCTCATTGGATGGTAGCTTTAGCTTTTTCTTCAGAGAGACATGCCAGTAGTTCTTAATTTCTGTATCCGTCCTTCCCGGCAGATGTTTGGCTATCTGTGCCCATCTGAAACATCCAAGGGTGAATTAATAAACTATAAACTCTTAAACCACGACGTAAGGTTTATAAAATTAGAGTTTAGTTTTTTTTAATACTAAAAATTAATCAGCATAAAGAAACATATTCAACTTAGACTGGTAAGGCATATATTAAAAAGTAATGCTTCATGTGAGACCACAACATGAATACCACCCTTATCACATTATGAAATTAGAGCTACCTTGAATTATTATATATAATTTTATATATATATATATATAAAGGTAGATGTAGATGGGTTTATGTTGGTTTGTCATTATGTAAGTTACAGTGTCATCTTCTCCATTTAAGATTAAATTTATGTATTAAATAAAAAATGTGGGTATAAAAATTTATAAAATAAAATTTTATCATTTTATAATTATATTGAGAGGCGTTTTTACAATAAAATCAATTAAGAAGTGGTAGAAACTTATATTATGGTGAATGTGTTCATGGTTAAGAACCGACATTTTTTTTTAAAAGTAAGTAGCGTTGATGATTGCGCCAAGAAATGTCTCTAAACAATCTGCCATATTTCTGAACATCTTTCTTACTGTTTTCAACTTATAAACCTCAGCAGGATACATTATGGTTTCGATTTAAACTTGACGGCATGGGAAAATTAAAGCACGGTTTACCAAAAATCCCAAACAATTTTGTCACAAAGTTTTACAGTGCGAAGATGAAAAGAAAAGATAAAATAATGCACAAATGGATTTTGAACAACAGAGTTGCACAATAGTTTACCAAAAATAGCACTGTTGTGGATGTTAACAGAAATGGCAGTGTTACGGATGCTAGCATGAATGGAGGATTGTTGTTGTAACTGAGAGTCCTGTAACATGTCATTTCCACCTATATTCGAAGTGCAAGAGAACCGAATACCTCGTTGCTACTGCCTGGGCGCTGAGTTTTGGTGCTCATAAATGAGGCCATAATTTTAATTGCATGTCTTAAGCAATTCTCTCACTATTTCACTTGATCTGAAAGCCTGAAGAAACAACACTAGAATAATATATTATATATTCCACGGTTAATTGAATGTCGAGTTTTGCTTTCCACCTACATAAATATAAATCAGGATCACTGTTAACATTGAAGCATTATATTTACCTGAGACATTGTAGAAGTCTTAACATTTCCTATATTGTCGAAACCAGCTTAGCAAATAGCGAGTTTGAGCAGTGTAAATTCGAATAAGTCGAGAAAAAGGAGTGGGGTGAATGGCCAGGTTTATTATGAATTTGAGATCCATAGTTCGTTTGGCGTACTCTTATTTCGCTGACCTGCGCGATGAATAAAATGTACTCGCGTTTTTTAAATGCGTCGGTGCAGGACTGGTCGAGAGACGAGGCTCTGCTCAAGCATATTCACGTGTCTTTTTCTAGAGGGTACGACTGTGTCTGCCTAGGTTTGTGAATTAATGTATAACTATTTCATGGTTTGTGAATTTTTGTATATTCTCAGGAAATGTGGAAACAATTTTAATGTAAGTTACTTTTTTATTGAGTTTAGTTTTAAGGGTTAGGTGGATTGATAAGTTTTTATTGTTTATGAGGAGGAGATTTAAGGTTAACAATTTTGGAGGCAAGTTATATTAGGATAATAGCAGTAGATTGTTATGATTCTGTTGAGTGTGTGCTAGTCTAATGACAGTAATTCTAAATTAAGTTATTGAGATCTCCCTCGCTTCAGATTATATTTATCGTGGATAGGTGGAGGTTATAATGGCAATATCACAGATTCAAACATTTGACTGACAATGGAAAATGAAAATATGTTACTACTTTATATAACCCAAAAAAAAAAATCCTTTAAAAATTAAATTAGAATTTGATTTGAATCCAAAAAATGATATGTTGTATTATATTAAATGGTTTTTAAGTTGAGTTTGTTATAAATTGAGCCATTTTATGTGAGATTAAATTAAGATTTCTTTTGAGTCTCAAAAATTAACTCCAAAAGTCAATTATTTCTATTCAAATATATGATTTTGAATTAGATTTTGTTTTAAGTCGAGAAGTTAAAAAGGGATAATTAATTATGTTTTATTTGTGGTCATAAATTAAAATTCATTTAAGCCTCTATAACTTGAACTTAAAAATTAATAAAAAATTGTTTTGAATCCTTGCAGATTAAATCTAGAAGATAATTAAAAATTATGTTGAGCCCTTAAGGTAATTAAAGTTTATTTCGATCCCCTCAGATTGAACCTAGAAAATATTAGATTCTTTTCAATGAAATGATTGGAAAGTAGAGATTTTTGGCACAATGTAGATAGAGTTAGATTTCAGAAAAAATTTACTGTGTTATGATTTTAAATTAGATTATATTTAAGCTGTCACATATTGTAATATTATTTTAAATTAAATTATTTTTAACCATTTTAGATTGATCACAATAAAATTATTGTATGACGTAATTTTAAATTAAGGTTGTTTTTTTAATCCATTGTCGATTGTTCACAGTAATTTTATTGTTCGACATGATTTTTAATTAGAGTTGTTTTTTAACCAATATGAATTTTTCACAATAATTTCATTGTACAATTATATGGTTTATCAATTAATAGTCTAAATAATTATTATTATTATTTAACATATTTAGTATTTTTTTGGTCCATTTATTCTTAGATGTTATGGATATAATTTTATAATAGTTTATTGTAGAGTAATTATAAATATATATCTTAAATGTAAATATTGAGAGATATCAATTTTAAAGTTTTTATTTTGGATATTTTATATATTATAATTATTTATATTTTATTAATTCTTTCAATTTTTTTATTTTTTATTTTTTTTTGACATAGAGAAAAAGGAACTCCAAAATCTATTGTAAAGTTAACATATTGTGATTTTCTAGTTAAATTCTTTAAAAAAAAAATCTAATGATGATCAAATAAATGTTAAACTTAAGGTTGAAATCAAAATTGAACACATTTACTACATTATAATCCATCACCACTCTTGGGATATTGTTGTAGAATGTCTCTCAACATAACTAGCATACATATTTTATACAAATCTATATTAAAAAAGTCAAGAGATATCACTTTCAAGGCGCTACTTTTACTTATGTCACAAATCTAATATAATATAGGCACTTCAATATATATCTCTAAAATGATCTCTCTAAACATATTTTACATATATTTATATAAAATATATATGTTACTTAAAAACCTTAACATCCTAATTAAAAAATCTAATATCTTAATTTTAAAAATAGTTTGTTTTTCAATATTGCTTATAACATTTGTACACAAGTTTCAATACTTTTATTGCTTAAAACTCTCTTATGTGTAATGTTGGTGGATAGTATGTATAGAGGACATGTTCTATTTGATAAGAAAATTAAATTAAATTAAATACCAGTTGTATGTTTCTAGCAACAGCACTTGTACAATTAAAAAACCTAATATTTTAATTTTAAAAATAGTTTGTTTTTTTATAATTTTGCTTATAACATTTGTGCATATTGACATATTTATTACAAGCACAGAAGGAATCAACACCAATATTTTATGACAACAAATCAACAATTGCATTATCAAAAAATCATGTTTTTCATAAGAGGAGCAAGCACATTGATACAAGATTTCATTTTATCAGAGAGTTGGTGAACAATGGAGAAATCCATTTGGAGTTCTGTAGATCTGAAGACCAATTGGCAGATATATTCACAAAGGCATTAGCAAAGGAGACCTTTGATTATCTAAGACAAAATTTAGGCATTGTAAATGCTGAAGTAGTTAGTGGTAGAAATTAAGGGGGAGTGTTAGAAACTAAAGTCAACAGGAGTTAATTTCTCCAAAACTACCAGTTCTACCTCCGTCTCTTGCACACAGTTTTCATGCATGCAGTTTCCATGATTGATATTTTTGGTCTTAGCTCATCTGCAATTAAACAGCAATTTACCTTTCAATCTTACTCCTTGCTCAGTTCGCATGCAATAGCAATTTTAGATTAGTTAAAGATTATTTTAGTCTCAGTTTGCATGCAGTTTACTTTCAGTTAGACTTGCCAAGAAACTCTATTTATGTATCCTTAACGCAGTTTTGTAATGCAAGATCAAGAAGATCAAGAAGATTAATAAAATCCTTTTTTCAAGATTACCGTAGCAATCTAAGTCTCTCATATTTTACTTCTATTATTTTTGCTCTATTTCTTTCCTGCAAATTGGTATCAGAGTCATGACATACAGCAGAAGCCTGGGATGGTGCAGTGATGTGGTAAAGAGTGAACTGCTAGTAAAGCAATCAACGCCTGAGATGTGGAACGTGTTCATTTCCTACAGTCAGATCTTGGAAGCCTGATTAAGAGTCACCCAGTAGAGCCAATATGATAGAACTCACCTGGTCAGAGAGGCAACGCAAAGGAGAAAGTTGTGGAAGGATCAAAGTCAAGTCTAAAACGTGCGGATCTGGGTGACCTACATGCAGGCAGATTGCAGGAGTTTATTTTGATTTAGGAGGAGAGTCATGCAAAGAGTAGAAGTATTGAGCATGAAAACTATGCCTGGATTTTGCAACAATAGATAAGAGAAAAAAAAGGAGGACAAAAGATCGCAGTCAAATTAGATTTGCCAAGTGTAGTCAAAGAAAAGCTTTGGTGCAAGGAGGCTTAAGTTGATGAGTAGAAATTTAAATAATTTGTTGTTCATTTTGAAAGGTTTAGCATGAGACATGGCAACAAATAACATTATTTCTTAGCCCCAAATTCCCATTTCCAATGGTAAGAATTATGATTTTGGGGCAATTAAAATGAGAACATTGTTTTACTCATAAGATGTTTGGGATTTGGTAGAGAATGGTTTTGTAGAACCACAGGATGAGGTTGCCCATTAGACATTAACTCGAGCACTAATGGAAGAGCTTAAAGAGAACAAAAAAAAAAGATGCAAAAGCTCTATTTCTAATCCAACATGCATTGGATGAATCTATTTTTTTAGAGTTACAGTAGCAACGAGATCCAGATCGACATAAAAAATCTTGGAGACTACCTATAAAGTTAATACAAAGGTGAAAATTGATAAATTGCAATCTCTTAGGAGAAATTTTGAAAAATTACAAATGAATGATTCAGAGTCTATAGACCAGTTTATGGGTCAAGTAGTGAATATAGTGAATCAAATTAGATCTAATGGAGAAACAATAATAGATCAAAAGATCATAGAAAAATACTCAAGAGTTTACCCAGCAAATTTGATGTAATAGTTGTAGCTATTGAGGAAACCAAGGATTTGGAACAGTTATCAGTAGATGAATTAATGGGTTCTTTGTTAACACATGAATCTAGAATGAATAGGAATAACAATACTTCTCTTGAGAATGATTTCAAGTCTCAGGTATCATTTGGCAAAGGAAGAGGAAGAAGAAGGTCAAACTTCAGAGGAAGAGGCAGAGGCAGAAATGGAAAGAACAATCTAGATCATAGTGAAAACAATAATCAAAACTACAACAATAGAGGATGTGGCAACAATCACTTCCAGCAAAGATCACAGAGGTTTGATAAATCTAACATTCAATGTTATTACTGCAAAAATATGGACATTATGCAAGTGAATGCAGAAAGAAACAAGGAGATGTGGACAAGAAGAATGCTAATTACACAAATGAATCTAGTTCTAATTCTAGAAACTTATTTCTCACTTGTCATGTTACTCAAGAAAATGCTAGAGATATTTGGTTCTTAGATAGTGGATGCAGTAATCATATGACAGGGAATAAATTTTTTTTTGCTAGTCTTGATGATTCCATAAAATCTAAAGTGAAATTAGGAAATGATAACAAAGTGGATGTAATGGGTAAAGGAGTAATAAATGTTTTGGCAAAAAATGGTGAAAGAAGTTTTATTCTTGATGTTTATTTTGTACTTGGACTAAAGCATAATCTTATGAGTGTTGGACAGTTAGTACAGAAAGGTTACAAAGTATCCTTTATGGATAATGTTTGCACAATACTAGACAAGTTTCCAAATGACAGGTTGATAGGAAAAGTAGAGATGACCAAGAATCAAATGTTCCCTCTTCGAATTCAGTGCATCCAAGGAGAAGAGGAAGCCCATTTCAAAACCACGCATCTAGACCAATCATGGCTATGGCACTTAAGGTATGAACATTTACATTTTCAAGGTTTGAATTTATTACAAAAGAAAAATATGGTGAAGGGATTACCACCAATAGAACAGCCAAGAAGTTCATGCGATAGTTGCATTCTAGCAAAACAGCATAGAGAGAGCTTTCCAGTAGGAGCCTCATATAGAGCAAAGGTAATATTTGAGCTAGTCCATAGTGATTTATGTGGACCAATGTAAATTCCATCATTTGGAGGTAGTTCTTATTTTCTAACCTTCATTGATGACTTTAGCAGAAAGATGTGGATATATTTTCTCAAAAATAAGTCTGAAGCCTTTGGAAAGTTTAAAGAATTCAAGGCTATGGTTGAAAAATAGTGTGGCCTTTACATCAAGGTAATTAGATCAGATAGATGAGGTGAATATATGTCTAATGAATTTCAAGATTTTTGCAGATATCATGGCATTAAAAGGCAACTGACTACAAGGTACACACCACAGTAGAATGGTGTAGTAGAATGAAAGAATAGAATAATCATGGAGATGGCTAGAAGCATGTTGAAGGCCAAACATTTGTTAAATGAATATTGGGCAGAAGTAGTAGCATATGCAGTATATATTCTGAATAGAAGCCCAACAAAGAGTGTCAGAGATCGAAAACCACAAAATGTTTGGAGTGGTAAGAAGCATAGTGTACATCATTTTAGGATTTTTGGTTATATTGCATATTCTCTTATACCATCTAAATTGAGAAGAAAACTTGATGATAGAGGTGAGAAATGCATTTTTATTGGATATAGTGAAGAATCAAAGGCTTATAAGTTGTATAACCCCATTTCAAAGAAAGTTATTATTAGCAGAGATGTTGAATTTAAGAAAGAAGAAGCATGGGATGGTAGCATTGATAAAACCATCACAATTGGAGCACCAATTTCCTAAAATAAAGAAGAATCTGAAGAACAAAATTTGCAAGGTGATCAATCCTCTCCACAAGCAAGAACAAGCACTCCAATAAGAACACCTAGGAGCTTAGCACAAGGTGAATCATCTAGTCATGCATGTCATCCTACTCCAAATTCACAAGTGACGAATCAGATCCAACTCTTGCCACTTTAAGATCAAGATTTAAAAGTAAGAAAATGAGAAGCTTGAAGGAGATTTATAATCAAGAAGAAGAGAAGTTAGATTTATGTTCAAATTTTGCTCTTTTCTCTCATGATCCTATGTATTATGAAGAAGTAGTTAATGAGGAACATTGGATAAAAGCAATGGATGAAGACATGAATGCCATTGAAAGAAATCAAACATGGGATCTAACTAATCTACCTGAAGGTAAGGATTGCATAGGAGTCAAATGGGTTTATAAGACCAAATTTGATGTAGAAAGAAATGTTGAAAAGCACAAGGCAAGGTTAGTAGCAAAAGGTTTTACACAAGAACATGGAATTGATTATAATGAAACATTTACTCCAGTTGCTAGACTTGATACTATTAAAATGGTTTTAGCAATAGCTACTCAAAATAATTGAAATGTATATCAAATGGATGTCAAATCAGCTTTTTTGAATGGTTTCCTAGATGAAGAAGTGTATGTGAAACAACCACCAGGTTATGAAGTGCATGGACATGAAGAAAAAGTCTACAAATTGAAGAAGGCCCTTTATGGTCTCAAGCAAGCACCAAGAGCATGGTATAGCAGGATTGATTCATACATGACAAACAATGGATTCAACATAAGCAATAGTGAGCCTACATTGTACACAAAAATCAACAAAAAAGGTTAGATTTTGATTGTGTGTTTGTATGTTGATGATTTGATTTTCAATGTAAATTTGTCTGTAGACACATTTAAATCAGCAATGAAGAAAGAATTTGAAATGACAGATTTGGGATTAATGAAGTACTTTTTGGGCATAGAAGTTGTACAATCAGAGAAGGGAATTTTTATTTTTCAAACTAAATATGAAAAGGATGTGTTAAGGAGGTTTAAGATGCTGAATTGTAAACCAACACCTACACCAGTTGCTACAGGAACCAAAATTAGTAAAGAAGACAAAGGGTCTAATGTTGATTCTACAACATTCAAAAGACTAGTTGGTAGTTTGATGTATCTTACAACTACAAGACTAGATATCATGTATGGGGTCAGTTTAATCTCTAGATTCATGGAGTCACCAAAAGACTCACATTGGCAAGTTGGAAAGAGGATATTGAGATATGTGGTAGGAACAACAGAATATGGAACTTTATATTCTCCAACTAATGATTTTTATTTGATTGATTATACTAATAGTGATTTTGTAGGTAGCATTGATGATAGGAAGAGTACTTCTAGACATGCCTTTCTTTTAGGAATAGGTGTGGTCATATGTGCATCCAAAAAGCAACCTATAGTGACACTTTCATCAGCTGAAGCAGAGTATGTAGCAACCACATCAGTAGCATGTCAAGCAACTTGGATGAGGAGAGTATTAATAGATTTATTACAAGCACAGGAGTCAACACCAATCTTTTGTGACAACAAATCAGCAATTGCATTATCAAAAAATCTTGTTTTTCATAAGAGGAGCAAGCAAATTGATACAAGATTTCATTTTATCAGAGAGTTAGTGAACAATGGAGAAATCCATTTGGAGTTCTGCAGATCTGAAGACCAATTGGCAGATATATTCACAAAGGCATTAGCAAAGGAGACCTTTGATTATCTAAGACAAAATTTAGGCATTGTAAATGCTGAAGTAGTTAGTGGTAGAAATTAAGGGGGAGTGTTAGAAACTGAAGTCAACATGAGTTAATTTATCCAAAACTACGAGTTCCACCTCCCTCTCTTGCACGTAGTTTTCATGCATGCAGTTTGCATGATTGATATTTTTGGTCTTAGCTCATATGCAGTTAAACAGCAGTTTACCTTTCAGTCTTACTCCTTGCTCAGTTCACATGCAGTAGCAGTTTTAGATTAGTTAAAGATTAGTTTAGTCTCAGTTTGCATGCAGTTTACTTTTAGTTATATTTGCCAAGAAACTCTATTTATGTATCCTTAGCGCAACTTTGTAATGCAAGATCAAGAAGATTAATAAAATCCTTTTTTCAGGATTGCCGTAGCAATCTAAGTCTCTCGTATTTTACTTTTTTTATTTTTGCTCTGTTTCTTTCCTGCAGTGTAATGTTGATGGAGGGTATGCACAAAGACACATTCTATTTAATAAGAAAAGAAAATAAAATAAAATACTAGTTGTGTGTTTTTAGTAATAGCATTTGTACTTTTCTATATTATGGGAGGGTTGATATATTGAGATTTTATTGTGGAACTCCTCTGAACATAAGTAATATATATCTTAGATAAATTTATATAAAAGATATCTAAAAATATCATTCTTAAGATATCTCTTCCATTTATATCACAAATTTAATATAATTAAATACATTAAAGAATGATCTTTCTAAATATACACCTTGAAAAAATGATTTATCAATACATCTTTTACAAAAATTTCTGAAAAATATAAATTCTAATTAAAAAACCCAACTAATATCTTAATTCTAAAAATAGTTTGTTTCTCTATAGGGATACGGCAGATCGGCCTCATAATGACATAGAGAGGTGCTGTTGCTAATAAAAGCATTAAAACTAAGACTCCAATTCCGATGGACAAATATAACCAACCTGTTGTGGAACATTGCATGAAGAGAGATGATGAGGTTTTCTTCTTCGTTGGAGAAATTACCGTGTTTAATTCCAGGCCTCAGATAATTCATCCACCTCAATCTGCAACTTTTTCCACAGCGTTGCAATCCTGCACGAAACCCCCAAACTGTGTCACATAAACTAAATAACAAGCAAACTGTATATTATGGTGTGGGTTGATTACCAGCTCTGAGAGGAAGAGAAGACCAGCGGCCATGGCCATGGGAAGTAACATAACGAACGAGTTTCATATCTTCATCTGGCGACCACAATCCTCGCTTTACAGGATGCTTCCCACAGCAATTGTGCACCTTACTGTGATGCGCCATCGTGCTTTACCTTTTGCTTTTGGCTTACTACTTTACCAACCGAAGGGTTTCGAATTCTTCTTATTGCAAAATTGCCCAGTGCTCAAAGGTGGATGTTATCACATTTTTAATGCTACCGAGAATCTGTGATGAGGAAGACGCTCCAGCCATAAAGTCGTTGGTTTGCGTGCACACAAAATCTTGCTCATTATTACTTTTAACGTAGAAAAACAAACACCAAATTACTTCTAATTGATGCAGTTTATCTGCTTTAAATTACATTCAAAGAATCTACTTAATCCTCCCAATGGGGCCAGGGAGTTGACGGTCTGTAGGCTATTTTTCCTGTTTTAAACTGTATGACCTCAAAAAAATTTAGCCGGCCGTAACCCAGGTTAAAAATATGTAATTGACAGTTTTCTAAAAGAGGTAGCCATCAACAAATCTTAAATTGATAAGATTAAGTTGAAATTCTAGGACCACATGTTTATTTATGTGTAGTATAAATATTATTATTAAAAGTTATCTTAAAGGTACAAGTTAAATTGAAAGGGATGTAATACCCCATTTTCATAAAGTGGGGTTGTATAAAGTGAGGGAATGTAAATCAATATGATTATTGATCCCTTCTTAACATTTTTGTACGAAGGGTTAAGTAACAATATTTTTATATTTCTAAAAGAAATGACAATAGAAAATGAGGTTGTGTGTCTTCATACAATGTAGCAATGTGTTGTGTAAAGAGGAGAGATTTGGTTTCACGATGAACTTGAGCAATGGAAATGTGATGGGGAAAGGCAAACCCATACAGATCATGCACGTGGTGAAAGATTTTAAGGTGAGCCGAGTGGTAATGATGAAAGATAATAATATTATATTTCAGGTGATATCGTACACTAAAAAGCCCAAATCATATACCAGACCTAGATTCAAAGTAGTTAGTGGATTTACATGCTTATACCCATTGCAGAGGGGTATACAGCATAAAAGGTGATGATATCTCTGATTGATCATTTTTTATTGTCAATGGTGGACAAAGACGTCATGAGAGTTGATTTGATTATTGTAAGGCTCCACATCTAATATGTAACTCAAATCATTACTGTAACACCGTTTACATAAAGACAACACATAAAAACCCCAGAATCTATATTTGTATATACTAAATATAAATATATTATATAAATAATTATACTATATGTTTCTACTGTATAATAATATTATTAAATATTATTATAATATATATGTGCAATAAAATATTATTATTATAATATTAATAGTTATATATGTATTATTTTTTATAGAATAATATATATATATATATAGAGAGAGAGAGAGAGAGAGAAAATAATTGTAATTATTCTTATTAATATATTATAATATTGTGTATTAATTAATATAGAAAATATATATATATCCCCTATTCATGAGTCAATAGTTAATAAGTAAATAAAGAAAAATAGAAAAGATGCAAGTCAGATATTTTCAAATCTTGGCTAGTTTAAACTAAATTTTGATGGGGTCTGTAGAAGTAATCTAGGAATATCAAGAGTAGGATGTATAATTAAACATTGTAGTGGCTGTTTAATTATAACTTTATCTTTGAATCTTCCTGATGGAACTAATAATGAAGCAAAGGCTCAAGCACTGGTAGCAGGAATTGAATTGTAATTGATTGTGGTATTATAGTTCTCGAAATAGAAGAAGACTCAAATTATTATACAAGCTTTGAAAAATCAAACAACAAACTTTTAAAAATTATTGAATATCCTAGATATAATCTAGCCAAAAATTCAATTTTTTAGTAATTGATCAGCATCTCATTATTTCAGAGAAAGTAATATGGTGGTAGACTTCCTAGAAAATGTGGCTATTGATCAATCTATGGAATTGAGATCAAACAATGTTAGTTCAAGTTGGGCAGATTATGCCAACTTTGATCAACTTGATTTATAATTGTAAATATGGTTTCATTATTGAAAGTCTTTTTATTTTTAATTTGATTAAAAATAAAAATTCTTCCTATAGAAAGGTGGCATGATTGTTTCATAATGTATTTGGCAGATTCACATGCTTGAAGCATTAAACTCAAATGATGGCAATGGCTTGCAATCCAATGGGATTTGACTTTCCATAATTAGAAAGCATGGATCCATAAGGCTCGTAGTGAGAGTATTTATTTTCAAGAATGGCTTGATTCCCATTATGTTTGCTCGGTGGTTTTTTCTTGGTTCATGCTTGGTTGGTCACTTGTTTTTATGACTATGTTGAGAATGGAGAATCTCTGGAATGAACCTGCATGTTGGCCCTTGGTGTTTGACAAAGATAAAACTAGGGAAATGGATTTTTGTGGTGATATTACCAGAACTCACCTCTCAAATGATTTTTGGCTTCCTTCATCTGAAGTGGCAAATGCAATCGAATAGATTCTGGGCATGGATGCTCTAGCTGCTAGCAATCGAGTTCAAGTCAATTCAGATTTGGTTTTCTTTTTTGCATTAATCTCTTTCTTCTAGTTTTAGATGTTTATCAGGGTCAAATGGTGGTTGAATTTTTCATGCTTCCAAAGTTTCATTTGGGTCTATTTTCTCAATTGGTTTCTCTTTTTCTTGGTCCTTCTCCAACTTTACCATTTTTTGGTTTTGATTCTTTGGGTTTTATCCCTCTATTTGTCTTTCAAAAATTAGAAGCTAGGTTCTTGACACTATTACATTTCATTAAGGAGGTCGAAGAGACATCAAAAATTCCTCAAGGTGTGGCAAGTAGTAGAAGTGTTTTTCTATCTGACTTGGATGAGGTTCTTAAGCCCATTTCTAGTCTTGAAGAGTGGTAGGCTTTCCATAGAATTATGGACCATGTCCAAGCCATAAAATGGTTAGCAAAAGCGGTTACACGAGGCTCTATCACTGCCCCTCCCTAGTGGCATGAGAAGTCTCTGTCTACAAAGGTTGTTGTTGGTCCTCCACGTAAGAAGGTATTCCCCCAATTAGCAACAATAGGTGGAGCACAGTCAAATTTTGAGTCTCCTTCAAATAGAGCTCTTGTGGTGATGATGCAGGCTAGTCCCTCTTCAAATTTTTCTTTTGATTGTATCTTCTATAATGGAAAAATGGTGGATCTTGTGATGTTGGAATGACTTATGGTCTATTTTGTTCCTCCTATTTCTTCGGTCTAGTTGGTCTCCATAGTAATACTAGTTTATTCTAGATACTATTTATAAAAGGACATATATTAGATATTCTATCTAGTTATTTTTATTGAAGGCAATATGGTAATGTTGAAAAATATTCTTGCCTAGTTTTGACTGGTCAAATATGCCTTAACATTTTCTAATTTTAAGTCAAACCACCCTTTGTATTTTACAATATATGGTTTAAGGGCCCGAGACCCTTTAATTCTTGAGCACTAATAAAGAATAGAATATATATATAATTATAACAATATAATATATTATTATTTTTGTTAATTAATGGTTGATTTTTTATTGGAGTGTGGATTAGTTTGGAATATAATCGGGGGTCCAAATACCTACAT